>CAJVPP010001158.1:0-22253 GCA_910592005.1 Funneliformis mosseae | reverse complement strand
GGTAATACGCTATCACAATGATTCAAACTCAGATGTCATAATCAATAATATTTTATAAAAGATATGAAATATTCAATAATCCATTAGTATATGTACATTCTGCTAAGAAAAAATATAGGTTATAAAGTTACTTTCTGAACTGATATCAGGAAGTTTTGCCAAGAAAATTTTTTATTAATACATGCGAAAAATAAATACAAAATTCAGAACGTAACTCACAATACATATTATTTTTTGATAATTTTTTTGATTCTAGCTCTCTTGTTAATGGAAGAACTATCTACACTAATATGATCTTTTAATAATCTTACAATGATACTAATCACCCTTTTCATGTTGCTACAAAATAATTTAAGATTTTCTTTGATGGCTGATTTCGTGAGATTAATCTGATATTTCACTACCATTTGTATAGTAAATACTATTTGGAGTTTATATTATAAAATACCACTCTATACCTGTAATTACAATACTATAGATATAATCGAAATAGTCATTCCTAAATACTTGATCTACAGTCTATTTCTTTTTATTCATCTAAAATGCTTTTTATCTTGCTATTGAAAAGGAAAAAGTTAAGAAAATACAAGATATAATTAGTATTATCATTTGATGCTAAGCTTTATGAAAGCATTTGTAAATAGAATCTTCATACCTTTTCACATGAAGAGATCTTAAAGGAATCAGATCTACTGGAAAGATATATAGTTAGTTTTATGTCTGATGATCTTAAAGTTCTAAAGTCCTCAGCCTTTCATAATATATACTTTTGCCGTTAGTATTTACTTTTATGGTAGGTCCTATATTATATGTAAATCTCTTTTTACATTTTTCTCATATTTGTTTGAAAAAAAATAGAGGTACTAGTTAGCGAATATATGTGAAATTAATATGTGAAAATATCACACAGACCTATTATGTGATCAGCCTATTTTTATCACATAATCTATGTTCAGCAAATTCTTCTGAACTGAAGATCATTGACATCAGACTGACTAATATATACCATCCGGCCAGATTCTGAAGGGATCCCATATTTTTGATCGAAATTCAAGTGAATAATATGGCAATTCTATTAGACTTATTATTTGTAAGAGATAAATAACATTATATTTTAAGAGTATATGAAATAATGATATTGGATTACTTACATTGGATAGACTATATACAAATCACTTAAATATTTTTTCTCTCTAATATTTAACCATCTTAGTGTTTCAATGGATCTTAATTTCACAAAAAAGGTTATTCCAGTTATGTCAATTATCATCATAAATAGTCTAATTCTCTTCTCTCTATTCATATTCTTTGGTAAATTCATTGAAAGCTTTCTCTTTCTCAGCATCTATATCCTCATCATACATTTTGCTAATATTGTAGATCAATTTTATACTTAATAAAAAATAAAATACTAGTAGCATGTATAGCTTCTTTTCAGTATATGTGAAAATTAATATATTACACAAGATCTGATTGATGTTCTACTTATTTTTTCTGTCATACAATCTGGTTAAAAGTGCTATGCATGACTATGCAAAAAATCTTTTAAGCTGGTAATCATTGCTCAAGTTGATGATCAGTATTTCAAACATAAATTTGAATATATATTAACCAGAGATAAATACAATCATAACAAGTAATACTAATAATAAATTTGTTCAAAGCGAAATAGTTAAAAATTAACTATATAAAGTGTTTTTATACAAGAAAATAGATGTATTAGCTATTCAGGAACGCTTAGCCAAAAGAAATCTTGGTATTAATGATAATGCAAACTAAATAGTATTAAATCAAAACAAGAAAGTGGAAATACTTAATTATATAAATATGACTATTATTTAATTTGATAAGATAATTATATCGATAGAGAAGCATCTTGAGATTGGTAAACACCCAACCCTTAATACATTATATCGATATAGAGAAGATCTTATCAATAGATTATTAAGGAATTTTTACTTAGAGAAAAATACCATTTGCTTTTATATCTGAAAAAAGATATAAGCATTATTCAACATTATCTTGGTATTTTCAGTTATACTGATGAAGAAACAATAAAAGAAGAAGCTGAGAAAGATATGAGAGCATATATTCAAAAGTTTAGACATTTCAAGTGTGATAATATAGAAATTCATCAATAGGGGTAAAATGCTAATTTATATTTTTTGTTGTACAAAATATAATTCAGCAAAAAAAATCTAATTAAGTATTATACAAAACGTATCTTAACTTATTCTAAACTAGCTAGATTATTTAAATTCTGATTCAATTTCAGAACTAGAAGATTCTAAGTCAGAACAGTAATAATCTTTATCAGAATTTTTAATATGAATATTTGAATTTAGCTAGTCCATGGCTTTTTTGCTAATATTTTCACATTCTTCCAAATCTAAAAATTTTAAATTGAAGCATGAGCGAACAATTTCTTTGATAGTCATACTAATAATATTATAATATCCAAGTCTAAGATGCTAAATCTTTAAGCAGGAGTAAATAACATTGCAGATTAATAATTCACTAATAAATATACAATCACTTATAGTGTGAGACAAAAAAAACCAGAATTTTTTTTGAGAAATAAAAAGATGCAGATCTCAGCCAAATCAAGTCTGATCCGAACTATGTAAAAAGGAAAATAATCGTAAGGTAAGTAAATATATAATTTTTTTTTGTATTACTAAATATTAAAAAATTTTTTTCATTTCCTCCCCTCAATATCTTCAATTTTTTAAAAAAACCCTAAAAATCAATTAATTAGAAACGATGACCTCTAGACAAAAAACTAACTATTAAGTGATCTTACAATTGTGGAATCGAGGTATTCAGAAGGCTAGGAAAATCTATCAACGTACTGGAATTTTCCTTACAATTATATATGACAACCTTACTAAGCTTCGTAAATCTAAGACAATTTAGCGTGTAAAAGGAAGTAGTCATCCAAAAAAGATTATGGCTAATGCATCAAGAGCATTAGCCCAATTTGTTCACCAGAATTCTTTTATTTCAATAAGGATCCTGTCAATAAGATTATTATTGAAAGGTATGGATGTGTCCTATAGGACAGTAGAAAGGCATTTAGTCGAAATTAAATACCAAAAGACTTTTCAAGAGCAACGCCAATGCTGATCACAGATCATAAATGTAAACAAGTAGAATAGGCTTAAAATCATCTTAATGATAATTAGGACAAAACTCTATTTTCAGATGAGACTGCCTTTCAATTATTCTGGAATACTATAGAGCGCTAGCATAAAGGACAATGACCAATACACCCTATGCCTAAAATTGAACAAAAATCTTTGTATAGGAAGGATTTTGTGTAAAAAGAAAAACAAGTTTATATTGTTTTTCTCAAATAATGAATGCTAAATTTTATATAAACATACTCCATAATCACCTTCCAGAGATTGAAGACTTGTTGAAAGATGAATGGCATTTTCAGCAAGACAATGATCCAAAACACACTAGCAATCATACCAAAAAATTTCTTTGGGAAAATTTTTCTGAAGTTATTGACTGACCTTCTAATAGTTTAGACCTAAATCTGATAGAAAACTTTTAGAGTATTGTTAAAAGGAATGTGAAGAAAAAAATGCCAAAGAATACTGATGATTTGTGTTGATATATAATCAAAGAATGGAATAATATTTCAGAATTGATCCTAATTAGATTAGTAGGATCAATGAAATGCCGATGTGAACTTATTATAGAAAATAATAGTGAACGAATTTCATTCTAAAAAAATATTAATAAAATTAGCTAGTTTTTAGCTTCAAATATATATAAATTTTATTTAGTTAGTATTGTTAGTTTTTGCATAATATATATTTAAAAAATTCTGATTTTTTTTGTCTTACACTATAAATCGAGATATTCTAATTTATGGCAAGAATAGGCCAATACTTCAGTAATCTTATCACTAATATCATTATGATTGATCTTAAATGTCTTAAATTTGAAGATCCTTTGATGATGACTATAATCAATTCATCATTCTACAAAGCCATAGCCCCACCAAAATCAAAATACTCTATTTTGAATTATCTTCACATCAAAGTACTAGCATCTTTGATATTTTTCTTACTATATACAATATCAAAATTTCGTAAATTTGAGCATGAGTTTAAGATGTAACTTATAGATTTATTTGTAATCTGATGTGCTTTAGCAAAATAAAACACTTATATATCATGACAATTTTCTACAATTCAAAATAAGGATTTATTAGTAATATTTCTGCAGTAAGAAATATTTAAATATTCTAATTTATAGCATGATTGTACAATTACATATAAGCTTTTATCAGATATTGTTTGAGCATCTCATAAATTAAGATATCTTAAATTAGGATATGATTCCGCTATTATAAATAGTAATCTATCACTAAACCTATGCTATTTTTGAAATCTAAATAATTTATATTTGAAAATGTATTCACAATACTTTTATTTTTTTATCTGAAAGTGAATGGTAATAAGTAATTTCTAAATGGGTTAGATTTGAGACATAAGCTAGCTTATGCTTTTCATTCATATCTCTATAGAATAGGAATACCACATCTATACTATAATTGAAAAATAAATAAAATAGGATAGAGAGATTTATCTATCGCTAAAAAATGTAAAATTTGTTCTAAGACTTCTGCAATATTAAAAATATTTGATTGTATTATAATTAATCTATATTATATATTGTATCTTTAAATAAAAAAAAATTATGTGATTACTACTCTGGACTAGTTAAATCAGTAGAGTATTACCCTCACATAGAGGATCTCATTAATTCCAGATTAAAAAAAATAGAAATAAAATTATTATTAAAGAACCCATTTCTAAATTTCAGCTAACATTGAATTTATATCTATAGTTTGAGACTTTTTTGAATTGAGCTAGAATGCAGACTGTGTTTGGGTTTTAGACTCTCACTCTCATAAGAGAACTCCTCTGATTCTGTATTACCTATAGCATAATTATCACTTGCATTAAGGCGATTAGATTCTTGCCTTAATGTGATTCTCGAAAGCAGTTTAAGATGTTAAGAAGTTAGATTCTTACTACCATGAATTCTGAAAGTGTGTTTACTTTCATAATCTCTTAATTTTTTAGGTATAGTTTTATAAGATTCTTGCTTTAAAAATTCATTAAATGGCCAAGCATTATGTGTTTCACTTTTAGTAAAAATAGGGTCAGATAACTTTTTAGTCTTAATTGCATTTTGAATTTAGATAAGCAATCCTCTTGCGTGTTCTAGATTCTTTTTCATAGAAAGAAATGATTGAGGATTAGGATTCTTCTTCTTTTTTTCTCTGTTCTTTAAATAGCCAGTACAATACCAAGAATAGTTCTCTTTATACTATGATGGAATATTCAAAATAGAATTTCAAATGAGTCGAGTTAACTTACGAGTCAGATAAGCTAAATTGAGTTTAAATTAAGTTAAGTTTATATTTTTTCGACTCGATGATTTGCGAGTCAAGCCAAATTTTAAGTCAAGTTAAATATTTAACTTGATTCAATTTAAACTCAACTTGATTCAAGTTGACTCAAGTTAACTTGAAATAGTCCAGTCTTAGTTTGGTCTCAAAATTACCAGTCTATAAGACTTGGATCCTAGGATTGGATTCTAGGACTAGGTCCTGAAACTGCAGTTCTAGGACTGCAGTCCTATAGAAAAATAATTATTCAAGAAGAATGATAATCAAGAAGAATGATGAGAAATCGTTCAACTTAAACGATAAAAAAAATCTTTCAAGAAAAATGATGAGAAATCGTTTGACTTGAATGATAAAAAATCGTTCAAGAAGAATGATAAGAAATCGTTTGACTTGAATGATAAAAAATTCATTTAAGAAGAACAATGAGAAATTGTTTGACTTGAACGATAAAAAAATCATTTAAGAAGAACGATGAGAAATCGTTTGACTTGAATGATAAAAAAATCATTCAGGAAGAACGATAAGAAATTGTTTAACTTGAATGATAAAAAAAATCATTTAAGAAGAATGATAAAAAATCATTCGACTTGAACAATAAAAAAAATTATTCAAGAAGAACAATAATGAATTGTTTGACTTGAACGATAAAAAAAATCATTCAAGAAGAACGATAACAAATCATTTGACTTGAACGATAAAAAATCATTCAAGAAGAACGATAACAAATCATTTGACTTGAACAATAAAAAAAATCATTTAAAAAGAACAATGACGAATTGTTTAATTTGAATGATAAAAAAATCATTTAAAAAGAACGATAACGAATCGTTCAACTTGAACAATAAAAAAGATCGTTCAAGAAGAATGATGAGAAATCGTTCGACTTGAACAATAAAAAAAATCATTTATGAAGAATGATAACTAATCATTCAACTTGAATGATAAAAAAAATCATTCAAGAAGAACAATAATAAATCGTTCGCTCCTCCCCCTCCTTCTAATTTTTTTATTTTTTTTTATTATTTTTTTTCAAAATCGAATTGAGTTAAAATCGAGTCAAGTCAAATTAAGTCGAGTTTAAAATTTATATAACTCGAATTAAATCAAATTGAAAGATTTTATAAAATAAATTTGACTTGACTCAACTCGAAAAAAGAGAGTTAAATAGAGTTGATCTCTAAATTCAACTCAACTTGATTCATTCGGAATTCTAATTCAAAAAGTCTAGTTTATAGATATTAATCTGAAGAGATTTTACTTCTGCAGGTCTCTTATTTAACATCACTATCATATCTGCAAGATTCTTTCTAGTAGGAATTTTGGAAATATCCATGTTCTGAATCCTTTTACTCACATTTGTTAAAAAGAAATATATGAGAATTCTGTCTGGATTAACCATTTGCTTTTTAGTTCATTCTTTTTGAATTTTATTAGAATTTTGAATAAGATCCTTATCTTTAGCAAATCTTTTAATAATTGCAGAATCTACATCACCTTCTGCTAACTTCACATGAAATGTTGACTGAAGTGAAATACCAGTAATGATTTCATTTTTATCTTTATTTTTCAGATCTAAGTTTAGATAATGTGTAAAAATATTTATACACATTTTTAAATATCTATAATAAAAGTGAAAGTAAAGATTTAAAACTATTAATATCAAAATTACTTTATATAGATCATTCTTCTTACCAATATATTAAGAAAGATGATTCAATTTGTAGAAAAGAGTGCATGAGTGATTTAGAATATGCTAGATATTATAAAGTCCATTTTAAAATAATATGCCCTATCTGTAATAAGCTAACTTATTCTGATACTGAAATTTGTAGCATGCATAGTGGATTTTATAACCATGTCTGACGTGAAAGTAAAAAAACTCCTTCAATCAAAGATCTTCAAGAAGGAAAGTTTTTCACTATTTCTTTACTATAGCTTAAAAGATTTTTTGCAAAATGGTTAGATTATTTTTCGCAATACTAAAGGTATAAGAAAAAGCTGAAGTATTATTTATTCTACCTTATAGAATCAAAGAGTTCTTGAATATCATTATCTGTTTTAGCCTATATAGTAGAAGTTCTAATGCACCTTTATTTTCAAAATCAAGATCATCATATGGCTGGTGATTAATTCAATATGAATGTTTTCAAATTCATTTTTCTTTAAGCCCTATTTTTTTCTTATTTATCTTTACAGTATAGCCACACTAATTTTCAGCAATTGCATTAATTGCCTTTATAACTGAGTTAAAATCTGATATTATCTTAACACGAGACTTGAAGCTGAAGAGTAATAGGGATTGATTCAGGAGCTCTATAAATTCTTCATAAGATTGTGAGAATGCTTCTAATACAATATTTCTGAAAAGAATACACTTATCATATATGTCAGTAAAGCCTAGTATTTGAAAAAATTCTAGTATAACTTTCTAGTGATTTGCTGAATAGTTTTTGCATAAATCCTTCGCTACTGATTTTTCAAAATTATCTTTAGATTTGTAACAAGTACCCTTCTACTGTGTAGTATCCTTAGCTTCTAATTCTTCCATTGCATTTTTTTCATCACATTCTTACTTTTGAAAATGAGATAATCACAAGAAATATTTTTGAGGTTCAGGTGGACTGAAATGTTTTACAAACTTTTATTGCAAAGATTATCCCAAATCTTATTATTCATGTCTTTATCACCATAAATATTTCACATATAAAAACATTTAAGTATAATATCTGAAATAGAGCATTCTTGATCAAACTTAAGATTTTCAGCTTCTACATGATCAAGATTCTGGGAAGTAGCAACTGCATCAAAATCTGTTTTCTTAATAACTAATACTTTAACCCTAACCTTATTGTGAACTTTTTTACGATTTTTTATAACTTTTTAGCTTTTAACCATTTTTATTAGTTAGAGAGTAGCGCCAGTACTAGCTATAAGACTACAAAGTTTTTCAATATAATATCTTGCAGAAAGCCATTTCTAATACTCAACTTCAAAAATGTTATTACAGCTGGAAACTTGTTAATTTTATAAAAAATAGTATTACTATTCCATTCACGATGTTCTTTTATTGCTGTAAACAAATTATTAAGTTGAGTACTTTCAAGTTCTATTCAGATATTTTCATGACCTAGTGGACGAAAAAGTTCATTAGAAGTATTCTGATAGAATATGAAAACAATATGATGAAGACAATTGTAAATTCAGTAAAGTATTTGCGTAAAAGCTTCTATATAAACTGGAGTGGTGATATTTGTAATAGCCATAACTATATCAAAATAGCCTATAATCTCAAAAGATATGCCAGCCTCTACTGTATTTATATAGGCTATATAGTCAAGCTTACCCCAAGTAACATTAATATTAAAAAAGTCTTTTTGTCATTATTTTCTATCTATGTCTCTGTAATAAGCACAAGTTCTGATAGGCAAATTATTAGACTTTACCAGCTTTGATACCTTTTCTACTAATGCTCTAGCTATTACTGCTCCTGTAGATATAAATGCCACACATTTTCCTACTTTAGAAGCTTAAATCCTATTCGTATAACTTTAGCTTCGCTATTCAGGTCATAAAGAATTTCAACTCTTTCACTCATACGAGGCTGGTATCTGTTATCAATTATACAAATATTTTCACTATGATATGTCTTTAGAAAAGTTAGTATTGAGATATTTGCGAAAGCATCCATTGTAATTACATATTTCACAGATCTTAAAATATTACACAATGCATTCTCAGATTCTCACGTATTTATATCACTAGATATTTAACACATAATAGCATTAGTTTTACTAAGAATAATTACAAAAAAAGAGGCTGTGAATTCAATACGAAAAAGACTTTTAACCTGTACTATAATAATGTCTCACTTATTTATAGATAAGTCTCCTTGTATATTTTGGTAATTACAAATTCAAAAATCAGATGCTTTTAACAAGTCAAGTTTGGTTTTTGATTCATTACTGAGAGATTTTTGGTAAGAGATTCAGATATAATATAGTAAAGAAGAAATATCATACACTTTATCTTTTAATGTCATAATAATCTCTCTTAACGTAGTAGTTTTTCTTATTGCTAGAAATAAATAAATTAGTGTAGTAGTTTTTTCAAAATTCAAGAAATCAAAATATGATTCAAAAGTGTCTCTTAACTTTTTAACATTAATAATTTTTCCTGGCAACTTTACAAGAAGGTGTGGCTTTACTATGGCATTAGACATTCTATCAATAATTTTTTGTTTAAATCTTCTTTTAGCTTGATTATATCAAATACTTTTCTAAATGCTAATCCTCTATGATCAGGTTTGTATTGTTTTTGCTAATAGTATCTAAGTATGAAATACTCATTATTTTAAAGAAAGCCATATAACTGATCCTTTTCATACTTGATTTTACAAATAGGACATGCTTCCAATGACTAAGTTTGAAAGCTGACAAATTCCTTTCTAATATTACCAATTTCAAGTCATCCATATTTTGCAGTAACTAAATCAGCTTTCTTATTTAAAACGGTTTTATCTTCAATAGGTTAAAACTCTTCTTTTTCTGACTTTTTAAAAAAAAAGCCTGTAGCCAGATTTCAGAATAATCAGATTTAGGCTGAACTAAATAATTTTCTAGTTTACAATATCCTTCTTTAACTAAAAAAATCGTAGGTCTTTTAACTCTATCTTTCTTTGTCAATCTAAGAAGACGAAGACTAAAACGTGATTTATAAAGCTCAAGATCAATAAATTCAAAATATGGTTTTTCAACCCTATCAGTAACTTATTCTACAAAATCCCTAAGATCCCTATAGTCAATAAAATGAGCATATGAGTATACAATATGTCAATTGCATTTATTAATATTAAACAAACTGGCCAAAGTAAAAGCATTTAAAATTATGAAATGTTTTAAGTCAAAGTATTTAACATTAGTACAGGTAATTAAGATTCTGAATAATAAATCTTTATGAGTAATTTTATATTTATCAAAGGAAAGGAGTTTAGGGTTCATTTAATCTGACTTTTGTTTCGCATCATTATCTAGAACTAGGCGAAAAGGCAAATTTCTATCAATGCATTCATGAGTATCAGGTAATCCATAAACTTTAGATAGGTAATCAATAACTGTAAAACCCTTTCCTAACACTCAAACTATATATTTATCAAAAATTTCTTCAGAATAATAGACATCTAGAAGAGAGATATCATTTTTATTATTAAACAAATATTTAAAATATATATGATCATTATAGCTAGGCTTATAATCAAAGTCTGCTAAATCAAAGAAGAGTCTGATTGCTTCATTTATTGTTTTAGGGTGAGACCCAAAATTTTTTTGTGCAATTAGCATGATAGTATATTCAAAAAACTAATATAAAATTATATAGAAATTTGTAAAGTTTAAAATAAAAAATGCATAAAGCTTTATTTGACCTCTAATCTGATTACTAATGTGAATATACAATAAATATATTAAATAATATTATTACTAGAGGTAATACAATAATATTCTGAAGTAATAATTATGCAGAAACAAAGTCTAAATACCAAAAAATATGTGAAATTTTGGTAATCCATTCAAGCAGAATTATATATAAGAAAGAAAAAAGAAAAGTTATACTTGAGTAGATCACTAATTCACCCTATTCTAGAGATATTGTGAAGGTAGGATTGATAAAATAACACATCATATTAGGATTACTGATTCAACACTTTGTGCTTCATTCTTAACAATCAAAATGATCATAGATGAGATTGCAAGAATAGCATAATATTAGCACTTTGTGTCTCACTAGCAATTAAAAAATGAGTGAATAGATTGCAACACATCTTTAGTAAATAGATGAATTGCAAATTTAGCACTTTGTATCTCATCTGGTAATCAAGTGATGGCAATCAAGAAGGGGCTCTGATATTCTAACCAACTGACCATTAAATTAGGCCCTCAAAAGTTACTCAAAAGTTACTTAAAAGTGATAAAAAAGTGCCTAAAAATGGTGAAGAACTGAAACATATGATTAATGCAGTAAGGTGCTGTAAATTTTGTTAATTTCGGCCAGCACTATTTCATATTTTTTTTCAAAACTTTAAAATCCAATAACTTGGTATTTAGACACTCGATTCATATGATTTTAGCATCATTGAAAAGCTCTTAATATCCTCATCTAAACGAGCTTAAAATTGCATAAATCTAATTGCAAATTTCAGCTAAAGTTTTCAGCCAAAAATACAAAATTTTTTCCTAATCATAATATGATTTTTAGCAATAAATGTCAGCCTAGTATCTTAGCTACAAAAAGATCACAGAGTAATGAAAACAAGCGAATAGCTAGAAAGAAATAAAAAGAGGACAGAGAAATAAAATCAAGCAAATAACTACAAAGCAATAAAAAAGCTATAGAGTACTAAAATCAAGTGGATAGTAATAAAGTAATAGTAAGATCACAAAATAGTAACTAGATAATATTATAGCGCAATTGGATAACACTCTTATAAAAGTATTATTCAGTGATATCATAGCAAGCTACAATATACAAAAGCTTTAATAAAAGCTATATCAATAATATCTTTTCATTTTCTACTTAATTTTGAATTTTTATAAAATTTGACTAAAGTTGTTTGATCATTCTCAACTTGACTTTTTTTACATTTAGGATTGGTAGCATTAAGGGAAGATATTTCACATATTTTTATCATATATATGATAGTTTCACAAATTAAATGGTTTACCTTTGAACAATTAATTATATGTTTTTTTATTATTCTGATCTTTTCAGGTTGAAAAGTTTAGTCACATGTTAAACATGTTGCAACATAATATCTTTTATCTAATTTATTCCCTTGTTCAAAAATCTCTAAATAGATTTTTTTGAGCGTCTACCAGAATTAGTGAACTTTAATTTTTTTAAAGTTAAAGTTTTGTTATTATCAGACATTTTAAAAGAAAAAAAAATTATTACTATTACATAATTGAGTATCTGGTATAGCGATCATTTATAATAAAATTTAGTTTTAGGATTTGGTAGAAGTTTAGAGTTATAGAATAAATTTCAGAAAATCAGAATATATTTCAGATATCAAAAATAGTTTTGGAATTCAGTAAAAGTTTTGGTTATAGGTCAAGTTTCAATTCATATATATTGAAATCTGAAACTTTCGAAAGGTTTCGATACCTATGTTTAAGTACATCTTTAATAATGTAAATCAGTATTTATCTAAAATAACTAATAATGCATTGATGATTCCTGATACTGCTATAATTGTAAAAAAATAATGAGAATTGTGTTTCAGAAAACTTTCATAAAATTCTTCTTGAATTACTCATGACTGAATATTCAGTTTGAATATAACTGTCCTATTATACAATATATTAAAAATATTTTTCTGACGAAAATGTGTTTAATAATTATGCTAAAAAAAATCAATAAAATAACGATTTTATATTAAATTGATATGTTATGATATAAATACTATGTATTATTGCATTATATAGATTGGCTATTGTAAAAAAATCGAATCTACTATTTACTCATCATAGATTGAGATCTATAAAAACAGTTGATGATAAATCACCTATATTAGATTACGCACTACTAATTTCTATAACTTTTATCTTAAAACAGAATATAAGTGATTTGTCTATCACGTAATGCTAACCCAGTAGAATAATAAAAATATACCATTTATCTAAAGATCTATACTGTAAATCATAGATTTTAATCATTTTATTTCTATTTTTGAATTTCTTTTTAACAATGCTTTGTCTTACGATCTGCAAAATTTAAATCAAAAATGTGGTTTTTTTATTAGTAATTCAGAACTATATAATAAGTAAGATAGAATATACCAGAATATTAAAGAAAGTCTATCAGTATGTTAACACAAAAATATTGCTCTTGGTCAGAGTTATTAATAGATCCTACAACTGTGAATGCTGGTAACATACTATTGCACATAGAATATTTTGTGGATATAATTCATATGAACTAGTAACGTATTACTGCAGGATACTAAAAGAAAATATAGATGATATTTGCTTGCTATCTAAGCCACTCACGTAATTTGAAAAAAAAAATATACGAATTTGCATAATTTAATAATTTATTCATCTAATAATTTTTCTAAGCAGTTACTGTAGAGATGGTGGAATTCATTACTGACTGAAGTATAGGATTATTAAAATATATATCATAGTTCTCGTAAATTTCCATAAGTATTTTATCAAAATCGTCATCATTTACTCTAATAAAAATTTTTTATTATTACAAGCAAGAAATAAATATAAATATTTAACACGTAGCCTGTGATACATATTATTTTTTGATAAATTTTTTGATCCTAATCCTCTTGCTAGCTAGAGAACTATCAATACTAACCCGATCCTTCAACAATTCAACAATAATAACTATTACTCTTTTTACATTACTTTGAAGTAATTCAAGATTATCTTTAACTGCTGACTTTATGAGATTAATTTGGTATTCGCTTTCACTTATAGAGTATATATCATCAGGAGTATATATGATAAAATGCCACTTTGTACCTGTAATCATAATACTATATAAATATAGTCAAAATAGTCATTCTTAAATGCTTGATCTGCAGTTCATTTTTTCTTATTTATTTAGAATACACTTTCAAGTTATGCCAGATTCTAAGAAATAAACTATCATCAATATCTCTAATATGTTAAAAAGAAAAATGTGAATAGTAGGCTCACCTGCGTATATCTAATCTTAATACTTTGTAGTTTTCTTTTGATGATGCAGAGGAGGTTTTTCAGACTTTTGATGGTATATTTTCAGATCCAAAAAAGGAACCTATTGAGAGTAAAAATCAAACAGTATTGAATTAAAACAAAAAAGGAAAAATACTTGAAGATTCGTTTGAGCTGTTATTTGATTTGATAGAAAATTATTAGATATATAGAAAGATTTCGATGTAAATTGCCACCTTATTCTTATTATATTATATAATAATATACATGATCTTGAGGGAGAAATATATGAGAAAAGGTCACTTGAAATATTATATCATTTGCTTTTATATTTGAAAGAGGATATAAGCATAATTCAGAATGTTCTTGGTATTGTCAGTCATTCTGATTAGAAAATAAGTGAATTAGAAGAAGCCAATAAAAATGCAAAAGCATATTTTCAAAACTTCTGCCAGTTTCTTACCTTAGTGCCTTTGGTAAAAATAGTTCAGGTGTATTAATACAGAAATTTATCTATAGAAAGTGAAAATGTTTTATTTACTGAAAAGTAATTACCATTTTTTCAATTGTGTGAAAATTTAGCTAGTGTCTATATCTAGAACAGGTTAGCTAATCTATATTTTTTTTTGTCACATAGGAGTATATATAAGGCTCAGCAAAAAATCTTCTGAGTTGATGATCACCACTTTGAATTAGTTAGATCGATAGAGTATGACCATTCTGCTTGATCAGTTAATAATCTTTAAAAAAAATATTGTGAAAAGTTTTTTTTATATATGTCTGATGGTAAATCTGCCAGAGATAATCAAAAAAAATGTGATATCTTTTAAGCTGAAGATCAGCACTTTAATTCAGTTTCAGAGTTAGAAGATTCTAAATCAGAATAGTAAACTTTATCAAAATTTTTAATATGAATATTTGGATTTAGCTGATTCATAGCTTTTTTACTAATATTTTCACATCCTTCCAAATCTAGAAATTTTAAATTGAGATATGAGTGAGCAATTTCTTTGATAGTCATATTTGTAATTTCAGTAACCTTATCACCAATATCATTATATCTGATCTTTAAATGTCTTAAATTCAGAGATGCTCTGATGATAATTATAATTAATATATCATTACAAAAAGCTATAACATCAACAAAGTCAAGATACTCTATGCTGAGACATTTCTGTATTAACATACTAGCATCTTTGATTTTTCTCTTGCTAAATGCAATATCAAGATTTCATAAATTTAAACATGAATTTATGATGAATTTTATAGATTTATCTGTAATCTGCCATGTTTTAGCAAAATGAAATACTTGTAAATCATAAAAATTTTCTGCGATTTCAAACAAAGATTTATCAGTAATATTTTTGCAGTAAGAAATATTTAGATGTTCTAATTTATAATATAATCGTACAATTGCATATAAACCTTTATCAGTTATTTGAGCATTTCACAAATTAGAATATCTTAAATTAAGATATGATTCTACTATTATAAATAGTGATTTATCACCAAAACCTATACTTTCTTTAAAATCTAAATGAATTATATTCAAAAATGTATCTATAATACTTTTTATTTTTTTATCTGAAAGTGAATAGTAAAAAGTTATTTCTAGATAAATTACATTTGAGGCATAAGCTGGTTTATTCTTTTCACATATTATTTTTACAAATTTTTTCAATCGAAAATGATTCTTAATATTATAGTCATATCTTCAGTTATTCTTCTTTAGTTCAATGCATCTCTATAAAATAGGAATACCACATTTGTATTACAACTGGCAAATAAATAGAGCAGAATAGAGAGATTTATCTATCGCTACAAAATGTAAAATCTATTTTAATAGTTCTAGTAAATAAAAGATGTTTAATTACGCTATACATATTCTATTTTATATATTATATCTTCAAATAAAAAAATAGCAAAGCACCTTTGGAATAATTATACAATCACTACTTTAACCTTTCTACTATTTCATCTAATGCAAGTACTTCTAGCTCATCCAAAAAAACTTTAAATGTATTCTCAGATGATAATCCTTTAAAAAATAGATTTTTAAGAAGCTATTCTAGATAGTCTTTGCTTAAATTATACTCTTTTAGTTTCAAATAATATTCCTTTACTGTATAATTGCTTTAAACTATTCTCTCAAATAAAAATTCTATTCTTTTGCATCATTCAAGGTTTACCTCTCTTTCCAATATATTATTTATACTGTGAGAATTCTTTAGTTTCTGTTCTGAAAGATACTTTAGAATAAATGATATTATCTCTAGTAAAAGAAAATCAAGTAAATTATCTGTATATATTGTTTTATTTATATAGTTAGAATACTTTTTGATTGAAAAAAATATTACGTTAGAATTATACTGTATATTAACTAGCCAAATGCTGATCAGTGTCTGGACTGGCATTTATTGGATAGCTAATTAGCCTTATTTTTATTATATACATTTTTCCCCTAATCTTTTCTTTGAGTTAAACGCTTCCAAATCCTTTGATGCTTAATCATGTTTATTATTTTATTAATATTAAAATCAGATGAACTGAATTCAAATAAGTTAGTCTTAGAGAAACTATTCTCAGATAAACTTGATTCAAATGAACTAGTCTTAGAGAAACTACTCTCAGATAATGAACTAGACTCAAATGAACTACTCTTAGATGAGCTTGATTCAGATGAACTAGTCTTAGACAAAGTAGACTTGATGAGATATTGGTTAAGGTTGTCAGATGCTTTAGATCACTTTCCATTTTGATTATTTATCTGATAAACTTAATATCTTTGATCAAAAATATGCAAAGTGCCTGATTCATCTCTTTAAACTACCACCTGATTAACCTTTCTTGGTTGCGCTCTTCTTTGTTGTTTATGAGAGACATCCTTTTTTTTTTTACCTCAATTATCTTAACCAAATCAAATTCTTCAGAAGACTTAGATAAATAGGAAGAATCTTTACATTTTTTAATATTTAACGAAGAAACTATTTCATATATTAAGTTGACCACAGTTTTCCTATCTACATATTTATTCAGATTTCCAATTTGACTTTTAAGAATTCATATCTCTTTCTAATCTTTTTACCCTTCTTTCTAAAATGTTATATTAGGAATGATAATCTTCCAATTGTTTCTTTAGTACCCTATTTTCACCAGAAAATGCACTATATACTTCTATATTTTGCTCATTTAGTCTGAATATCTGGATTAATTTCTTTCTGTATTTGATAACTTTTCGCTCATTGAGTACACTATCAGATAAATGATTTTGATCAATTACTATTTTCGTGATATTTTATATATGATATATCTTGCCTTAAATAAAAAAATAAAATTAATAAATGATATCCTGATCCTTTAGCTTATATATGATTAGTTTTTATCAAAGAGTTTAAATGCTTTTGCTTGATAATATAGTTCTCTCCTTAACTAATAATTTACTATAGTATAGTTTTTTATAGGTGAGGTATGATTATACGACGAATGTTGAAGTGATTCACTAATAATAGTCATAGTTTCTGATAAATTCTTCATTCCATAAGCCACAACTGCAAATACTACTCCTAATTTGCACAAATAGCTTAGAAGCAGTGGTTTATCACTTTCAAGGAGAAATTCATTTTTTTTAAAAATGCATTTAAATATACACATCTAGACTTTTCAGGATCTCTTAATTGTCCAGAAAAAATTGCTTCCTGAATCTATGTAAGCAATTGTCTTACTGTTTCTCATTCTTTTTCAGTGATCTAAATATTCGAGAAATATCTTATACCTTCCTATTTTTGCGTATTCAGTTACACTTCTATTAAATATGCGCAAATTTTTAATTTTAGTAGAATGAATGCAGAACATGATTATTATATCTGCTAGAACTTATTTATTGGGTATATTAGATACGTTATACTCATCTAATCTTTTCTTAACTAATTCTAATATAAAGTGATCTGAAAAATCAATCCTTTCATTTTCACGTTGCTCAGTACGTTTCTGTTAGATTTTATTAAATACTCTGGTTATCTTCAGAATCTTGATACATTGAGGGTTTGCAATTCTCTTTGAAGCCTAAAGAGACGTAATAAGGTGATGACAGAATCAGAAGCAGTTTTAACTAAAGTTATAGATATCACTTTTACATCTCTTTCACTAAGATTATCCTAAACAATACGCTAAGCCATTTATTTAATAGTCTCCTTAGAACAAGTACTATTGAATACTTGATATATATTCACTTCCTCAACTTTCAAACCTTCTTCTTTGGGATTACTTGACTTTTACTTTGCCTAACTCTCTCGTGAGGAATTAATATAAATGCCTGTTTTTTGCTATATTTATATCCTTTTTAAAGATGATCACGAGCCTAAGGCCTTTTTTCTTTATCTACTTTTAGCACACCAGTTTTCAAGAGCTTAAGTATTTTTGGTTCATACTGGCTAAGCTCTTTGAGACTCATCTCATTAGTGAGTTTATGATCTGTAATGAACTTGGTTATAATAGCAGACATGAAGTGATATGTAAAATATATGGTGGTAGTTAGATTAATCTGTGATATTCAGATTATATTAAGTGAGATAAAATTTAATTTGAAAAAAATATTCTGTAATTCACTACCTCATGGTTAGTAAAAACTACAGTATTAGAAGGTTAGAAAAAGGAAAAATATATATAACTTATAGAAGATCTCTTTAAGGTCACCTGCTTTAACTGAAATATATTTTGCATATATTTAAAAATTATGGGTAAATAGAATATGTAGAAAAAATACATAGTCATAGAACCTCTATTTTAAAGCTATAAATGAATTATCTGTATTAATTCACATTTTAGTAAAGTGCACATGTTAGAGCTAATATTTCTTTCAGTCTTAAAGCATTTGTCTTAATGAACATATCATATAAAGCATTTGACCTATACTTTGAAAGAGCTAAATTCAGGTAATAGAGAAATTTTATAAGTACGTATTCCTTCAAACTTTCATCTCTTCATGCCTCTAGCATAATTTTAATAGTTAGTATAAAGTAAAATCATGCTAATTTGCTTAGAACAAGATTTGCAATAGGCTTATTTTTTTGTTAACTATCGTTAGTAAACTTCTTTCTGATACAATACCGCAAATATGATAGGAAATAAAAGAAAGATATCTTCTTAATATTGGCAATTCATGTAAAGGCAGGATTAAAGCCTTTCTTCTTTCAATGCAGATATCCGTCATGTAATAATTTATGATATACTGGTCTATTTATAATTATCATGTGATTAGTTTTAGGATTATAGATGTTTTTATCAGTCAGTGGATCTAATATATCTATAACATTAGTATAAAAAAATAATTTATCTCATTATAGTTTTGATTAATTTAAACATATATTTTATTATGAAATTAAAAGTAAAAGAAGATTTTATATTCTAAAATACTTTTATTTTAGTGTCTTTGATCATGGCTCGCTTTACTTGCACACATATTAAAAAGGATAACACTATTTGTGAAAATAAGTGCTATGATCCCACTAGGTATTATAGGCACTGAAAATTATATGAAAAAAATATAGAAAACAAACTCTGCCTTGTTAGTGGTTATCGTAAATATACTGTTTCTACTACAGAATGCTATCCTGATCATTTAGGTAGATTTCATTTGCTAAATTATCAGATGAAACAGAAATATAAAGCTAAGTTCCTTTAATCCAAAATCTATGAAGTTCTAATTTCCAAGTCAAATGATAGTAATGCTTTGATTTATAAACACTTGTTTCCCACTTCTTTACAACTATTTGCAGATTCGTTAGAAAAAAATTTAACAGATTTGATCTAAGTCAAAATACTAGGTGATAGGAATATAATTAAAAGCTCAGCTCTAGAGTTATCTAGAATTTATAAAGCTTTAGTTTCTGAGTCAGATGATAAGGATACAGATCTTGGCCTCTTTGAGAATTAGTGGTTAGCTCAAAATTTGAAGCATTAAAAATCCCTCTGAATTATCTATTAAAAAGTAAATAAAAAAATATTACTAGTCGATTATTATATAAAATTTTGATAGAAGCCTACATCTCAAAGTATGTGACTATATATTCTGATTGGAGTGAGAATTTTTTTTAATAATACCTACCTGAATAAGTGTAATCTTCTTTGTAATCTTATATAAAAAAAATGAAAGAAGACTACACTTTTTTAGATAAATATTTAGGCATAGCATTAACACATATCAAATAAATTCTGAATATTTTCTGAAATTTGCATATTATCAACTTTACTAGAACTAAAAAGATTATCTAATAATAATTCATCAGGTGAGATTTTATAATATTCATATCAAGTATCTTTACCATTTTTCTAATAGATTTCTTTTTTTGTTTAGTATAAAGAAAACTTGGAGGTATCCTTACTATTAAATAAACTAACTAAATGATAATATCTTTGACTCTTATCAATAGCCTTAAATTTCAATCCATAAGTTATATAAAGAGATGCATTTAATAAACCAAGTTTCGCTCAGATTGTTTTTAATCCTAATTTTTTAGCACTGCGTGATGCATCTGTATTATCAAATACTCAAGCTATTTTAGGCACTAAACTCTAAAGATATGATATTGATTCAGGAGAACCTATACGTATTTTGACTTTATCAGCTTTATATCATGCTCTATTATCAGTATCTCTAGCTGATATGTAAATTTTTAATAATTCTAGGCAAATTCAATGCCTCTTAGCCTAGGTTACAATTGTGAGCCTATCTTCTCAGTAATCTTTATGGGATATAACCTTAATAGCCATTTTATTATTAGTACTAGCATCTTGTAATTACTTATAAACCCTAAACTATTTCATGTGATTATAATTTCCATACTTTGAGATGAAATTCTCAGTCAATGATTCAGGCGAAATCTCATAACAATCTACAATATGATATTAGTCTAAAGAGCGTATTTCTTCTAAAGTCTTTTTTGATTTATTCTCTAATAATTTAGCAGTC
Source organism: Funneliformis mosseae (assembly GCA_910592005.1). NCBI lineage: Eukaryota > Fungi > Glomeromycota > Glomeromycetes > Glomerales > Glomeraceae > Funneliformis > Funneliformis mosseae. Next base: position 1,150 of record CAJVPP010001158.1, on the reverse strand, counting down.
TTACGATTGATAATAGTAGCATTAGATACATCTGCTATCTCCTTTGCTTTAATGGTAGAGGAATTCATCTTCACTATTTGGAATAATGACATCATAGTATTTTCAGATTTAGGAATGAGTTTTATGACAGAAATTACTATATCCGTATTTTGAAAAAATCAACCATTCTCAACCAAATAAATAATGAGATCAAAATTTTTCTAACATATATGCTATCTATAAACGAATAGTTAGTACTTCTTTATTCTGAATAATAGAATCAATATCTAAAAATATTTCTCTATTCTGAAATTCTTGGGGGAGTCATTCACAATTAATATTTAATAACTATTAAAATAGCCCTTCTTCTATAATAGAAACATTAGACGATCTTTGCTTGATATGATATATATAATCTTTAATGTATCATATGCGGAATAATATCTGATTCATTCTAGCATTTATTTTTATATAGCTATTAAAGAGATAAAATGCTCGCTCAAAATTAGGATTAGTGCAAGATACTCCTATTTTTAGAGTGCTAGTATAAGCAACTAGATCTACAGCTTTTCATGCTTTTTCAACATTACTGAAATCATGAACCTTTTCTATCAGATCAGATTTACCATAATATTCTTTAATTCGTAGTTCTGGAAAATTAGTCTTAAGAGCACGAATAATCCCTTGTATATTCTTTTTGAGATGGCAGATAAAGTGAAACACTTTTCTGATTCTTAAAAGGTAGTGAAAACATTTGCTTGGCCCAATCTCAGAGTTTAGCTAATACAGTTTCTTTATTAAGAGCCAAGCAGAATGTTTTACCTTCCTGTGGTTGATAAGTGTTATGAATAATTAAAAATACTCTATTCTTATAAAGGATCCTAATCCATTCAATATTGAAGTCAGTTAAATCATTGTCCATTACAATAATGCGTCTTACATCTTGATTAATTTATATAATTTTTCTATTAATTGTCCTGCTAAATGACTTTATATTTGAGCAATTATAAACATTATTTTATCAAATCATAAGTCATATTGGATTGAAAGACATTTGCATTTTTTATTGCATTTACAGTTATTGGTAATATGATGTAAGCTTTCTATCTGGCATACTACCCTTTATGATCAGGCAGATTTATATTACCATTGATATCACAATATAACTTAA
>CAJVPP010001157.1:0-22268 GCA_910592005.1 Funneliformis mosseae | reverse complement strand
TATATTCTAAACAAATGCTTAAATTAGAAATATATGTAAACATGTAAACAAAGTGAATAAACAAAAAAATACTTATCGTTTAGGTACCTGTGATCACCTTCTGTATTTTAGCAGTTTAGATTAACTTGAAATATAGCAAGGAGGAGCTTATTTCCAGATACAATGATATATCAGACATATAAGCTGCAGTCAAAATATTCAAATAATTGATCACTAGAATTAAAGTAAAAAAATTTTTAATTAAAATCTTATAATTGTTTATTTTGCAATTTATATAAATATTTGTTATTAAATTAAAAATGAGAATTATATATTCCTAATTTTGACAAAATGCTATTAACCTCTTTAATTATATTACTATTGATATCATGTATCAAATAAGTTGTATAATTATCATAATTTTATTAGTTTTTCATATTGTTAAATTTTATCATCAATAAAATTAATAATTACATATAGTATAATTCTATATATTCTAAATTATCTATAATTTTATCTTGTTCAAATGTTTTATAATCATTTTTTTGATTTATTTTAAAATCTTTATTAAGTTCACAATTTATTTCATTATCATGTTCTTTTAAAGTAAAAAAGGTGAAAAGAGAAAATTTCATTTTCTTATTCTGATAAGTTTAAAAAAGTAAAGAAGAGACTTTATTTTCTTATTCTGATAAGTTTTTAATTAATAAAAAGACAGAGAAGAGGAAATTTTATTTCTTTGTTCTAATATTAATGATTTATAGTTTTCTTTTTGTTAAAATATAGGCAATTTAAAATCTAATATACAAGTTACTTAGGATTTTTTTTATTCAAATGAAGGTAAAAAAGTTTTTTTATTATCTTATTATACTACTTATTTAGTGTTACAAACTATGGTAAAATAAAATTTTATATTTAGAATATTTGAATATTTAGTAAATTTTTATTTGTTATATAAGTTCTTTATATTAAAAGTTGTTCAATAATAATTAGATTTTAATAAAATTTAACATACTATGAGTTCAAAATAATGTAAAACTATATGTAAAATTTAAGCATACATTGATTTGAAAAAATATTTTTATTTAAATTAAAAAACTGTTTTATAAAAAGTAATTAATATAAATATTGATTCTCTAATTAAAATCAACTGCTATACTGATCACCTGATATGACTACTGACAAATTTTAATATATTATTACAAATTAATAAAAAAAAAAAATTAAAATTTTTATATTTTAATATTAAATTTATTTATAAAATCATAAAAGTTATATTGATTATATTAAAAATAAATTAATATTAATAAAAAATATTTATTAATGATATGAATAAACAAATTACTAATATTTTTTTAGAATTTTTAATTAGTAAATTTAATAATGAAAATTTTGTTTATTTTATTTTTATAAATTTCTTAAATAATTATTAGAAAATTTAAATAATATACAATTAATATGTAATTTAATCAAATCAATATTAAAATCTTCTATATTTAATAGATATTTAATAAAAATATTATCTTTTAAATTGTAAGATAGGCAAATTTACTTACAAACATAAATTATAAGTATTAATTTTTTAATAAAAAATAAAATATTAATATTAATAATATAATTATTATATGAAAAATATAGTTTAATATATATATTATCAATTTTATTAGAAGAAATTTTAAATTTATTAAGAAGTTTTTTAAATAATTCAATTTTTAAAATTAAGTTTTAAAAAATATATTTTAATAATTTTTTAAAATTTTTCTTAAAATTTATATGTTTACAAACTAATTAAATCACTTTACTATTAATAAAAGTCATAAAATTTCTTAGTAAATTATAAAAATTATAATAATTAAAATTATTTTTCAAATCAAATTTTATAATATTCTATTATGATTAATATTATTAAAATTAGATGTTAATAAGATTGTCAAAGAATAATGATAAAATTTTTTAATTTATAATTTTTTTAAAATTACAAATTTTAGCTTATAAGTAACCTTAAATTATTTTTATATAATTAAAAAATAAAATTACTTTAATATTATTTATATTTATAAAATTAATTTAAAAAAAAAATTTTTTAAAATTTTAATTTTTCATAAAAATAAAATCAGAAGAGAATTTATAGTAAATAAGCAGGTAAATTTGCTTGTGAACCTCTACAGTTTAAGGGATATATAAAGAAATTCTTTAAGTATTGAAAAATTTTATTTTTTAATGATATATAATTTTAAAATAAAAATTTATTTTAGATTTTTAAAATTACCTTTTTTTATATATCTCATTTATTTTTAAAGTAAGGAATTAAATCTTTTTTTTTTTATGTGAGAAAAACTGAAAAACTGAAGAATTTTTACAAAATTCTATAGATATAAACCTTTGAGAATCAAAATTTAAAAACATGAATGAAAAGGTATATTTGATTTAAAAGTTTAAATAAAAAATATAAGTCATGTGTAATACGCTTTCTTTATAAGAGACCATCACGCGAGTTTCTTTTATGAAATTATGATTTTAATCGATTGCTCATGCACGCGTACATACAATAACAAACAAATAAAAAAGTAAATGATCAAAATCATTTTTTTTATTTACAAACAAATGTAAATCGTATGGAAAAAAAAAAAAAAACTTTTCATTTTACCCAACAAATATTTACTAACACCGATTCAATCAAAACAATCTTCATCCATAATCATCTATTCATCCTATCCTTAACAAATTTTTTTTTTCGTTAAGGAACAACCAACGTCTTTTCACATTTGTTGTCTAAATATATATATAGATTACTATGAAATCTAAGTAATAAATACATAATTACAAATCATACTATGCAACACCCATGCTTCTTAGTTACATATACAATACGTTATTTGTATAGTAATAAGCAAGCATTAACATCCCCTCTTTTATTTTATTTTTAAGGAAATATAATAAAAAGAAAAAAAAGGAAAAAAAAAAAAAAAAAAATTATATACGTTTGTCCAATAAGTTGGTTATATGAGAACTTGTCAATAAATCGAGAGTTTTGCTTTTTTTTTTTTTTGCCTACGAAAACTTCCGTGCATGACAATAAAAAAAAATTTTTTGACCAAAATTTAGATCCTCTCTTTTTACATTGACAAGTTGTTCAAAAAAATCATGAAAAAAAAAAATCATGAAACCAAAACATAATTATAAACTACAAATTAACAAAAATGTCATAAAAAAAAAAAAAAAATTTCCCCTTAAATATTATCACATCACTTCACATTACCCACCATCTAACACTAATGATATTAAAAATAGATAATTAGGATATGAATTACCAAAGAGTAAATCTATCAAAAGTATTATGAAAGTCTTTTGATGTTGTCGAGGGTATAGAATTATCTTTCGGAGTTAATGGACAGGTGAAAGGAGAATTTTCATTAAATAAACTTTCCATATCATCTGTGATCAAATCAATTATATTACTAAAATCCACTTCCAATTTTTTTTTATTCAACTCTGTGTTCACGGCTCCCACGGCTGATTGAAAATTCACTTTAGGCCAAGAATAATTATTCTTTTCTTGAAAAGGACGTAAATCAACAATATTAGTCGTATTCAATTCTAAATTTTGATAATCGAACAGAGATAGAAGCCAATTGTTATATTCCTGCTCACTGATGTAAATTGAATTGTCTAAAATAGACAGAAAATCCCGTTCCATATTCCCTAATAACTCTAATGGTATACCCGACATTTCAGACCATGATTTGTTTGAATATGTAGAATCTTCGAGCCATTTATGAGCTAATATCAATCCAACCACGAGCAGGACAAATTCCGGGTCATAAGGATATATATCAAAATCTTTACCGCTTGATAGAATCCTTTGAACATATTTAAGCATTATTATTACCACGGGACCTAAACAATCTGTGGTTTTGATAAGCTATTATAAGAAAAAAAAAATTTTTTTCTTTCCCTGTTAAGAATTATTTTTAAAAATAAAATAAAATAAAATAAAAACATACAATTTACCTACCTTATAACCAAACTCTTTAAAGTCCTCACCAAGATTTAACTTTTGTGGTAATTTCGGCAACATACGCCAGATAGCTTCAGTCGCGAAATTTGCCCATTTTAAATGCATGTCGGTGGTTTTTTCATGATCAACAGCCACCACAGTTTTTTCGACGTTAACTTCCTCTCGTTTTTGACGCGCCGATAATTCCGGATGAAGAAATAAGGAACAATAATATTGTTCTGGATTTGGAAAGGACAATGAACCATCAAATAAGATTTGAGTGATAGGTCCAAATTTTACCCTTCGATTATCTTTTGCGATCATATATCTAAAATATGGAAAGGTCCACCATTCTGGTGAAGGAGCAGGAGAATTGCGAGATGAAAAGGAACTCTGAGAAACAGCCGGTAATTTCAAAGTTGAACTCAAAGTGGGTGAGTATTTGAAATTTAAATATGAAGTGAGCATTGAATAAGTTGGAGAGAGAAATTTCAATGTAACCCGATAGTCCTTTGAGGTATGAGTGGATTGCAATTTCAAAGGTGAATTTGAAAAACGCAAGTGTGTTGGTAAAGTATTCGTAGAAGTTGGTGATGGGAAATATTATTTTTGCATTATTTTCGTAAAGAACATTTGATAAATTTAAACCGGGTGAGATCGACTTCAAATAAATCAAAAACTTGAAATAAAAAAAAGGGAAAATTGAAAAGATATTGGTAAAGAATGAAAAAGAGATTTAACTCTTTTCAATTAACTTCAAAAATATTGAAGCCCTCTTGAGAAACAATAACAAATGGACGGAAAGGACTTTCACAGAATATACCAATTAACAAGTATAGTAACGTATGAACTGTGACTAACGCAAAGAGCTGTTGGCCACCGAAGGAATATACAATGTATTTGAACGGAACGTCTAAGAAAACGGCAAAGACTAAAATCCGTTTTAGTGAGGTCAAGAGTTATTGTCACCGAAATCGTAAACCTTATATCTTTTTTTTTATTGTGCTAGTATGAAGAATGCCTAAATTGGTTAAGTGAAAATGTCCGATTGATTGGTCGTAACAAACCCATTGTACCGAATCATCCATAAAAAAAAAAAAAAAAACTCCTTTTACATGTGTAACGTTTCATAAATCGACTCAAAAAATTTTAGAGGCTTTTTTCTTTTAAGAACAAAAAACTCTTGTTTATAACACGTTTTGAACAGTTTGCTGAAGTCAAAAAAAATAAAAAGAAAAATTTATCTCCGACGAAATTTTGGCGCAAACTTTTTACATTTAATTGTTACGCGACAAAATGACCCAAAATAGTTCCGGGTAATCCCAATATTTGATAAAGATGGTTAAAGGTTGAATGTATGCATATGCATATAATACTCGAAAAAAATCATATTCTATAGTTATTACAAAATGATGTTTTTAATACAAAATATTGTTCCACCCCGTTCTGTTAGCTAAGATAAAAATAGTTAATGATTCACGTGTAACTACATATTTTGAAACATAATGAATTATTTGAAATAACCACCAAAAATGTTTCGTCTCAATAAATGAGCTCAGTAATCCCTAACTTTCAGTTATCAGAAATTGGGTTTTTGACGCGTCTTATATATATTGTTGTGATTTGACAGTTTAATACATGTAATAAGATCCTACTTGCATTTGATTTTACTTATTTCAAACTCCTGCATCTTTGTTTAGTTTATACCTTATGTATCGTACATCCTTCACAGGGAATCTTTTCAAATGATATTTATTATACAAATACAAATAACAATTTCTTCTTATTATTAAGTCCGTCGTTACACTAAAAAAAAAGATGATTTGGCTAACCGATCGAAAAGTTGCTGTTCAAAAAAATATCAAGTAAATTGCTTCGACTCGGGTTCGAACCGAGGACATTAAGCGTGTAAAGCTTACGTGATAACCACTACACTATCGAAGCCTTATGTGTATTGTGTCTTTAATAATTCTCTCAAATAGAACAAAGAATAAAATTCGATACGTTGTTAGGAAAACCCCCTAAAAAAAGAATGGAACCGTAAATAGAAAATTATTTGGTAATCATCGAATAATGAATTTAAAAGACAGCTTATTTTGTAACCATCATGTGAAATTATGAAATTCGAATATCGTAAACTTTTCTGAGAGCATAATAATGACGAACGAGGTAAATAACCTTAATTTTAGCAAATCACAAAAAGCTTTTAAAAAGTCTCTTGTTCTAATCTTCCGAAAAAAAAAAAAAAAAAAAAAATAATGAAATAATGAACCATCAAATCTTAACTCGAACAATTCAAAATCTTATTGACTCAAATTCTTTTTTAACTACTATCGAATCATGTACTGGAGGTCTTATTGCTCATCTTGTTACTGACGTTCCTGGAACAAGCAATGTCTTTTGGGGTGGAAGGGTCGTTTATAACAACTCTGCTAAAATAGCTTTGGGCGTTTCTCCTGATTTACTCGAGACTTATGGTGCCGTGTCTCAAGAAGTCGCTCTTTCCCTAGCTGAAAATGGACTTTTTGAATTACAAAAATTCTCGAATCAAGATAACCGTTTGATTTGCATTGCTACCACCGGTATTGCTGACCCTAGAGAAGAAAGCTCTCAAAAACTTGGTGGACTATGCTGGATAGGGATAGCCTCAACTGCTCATCCTCCATTTGCTGTGCGAGTTGAAGCTTCTCCTCACCATTCAAGAGAAGAAACAAAACTTGAATTTGCAATGAAAGCATTTGAACTAATTAAAGGAAGTCTTGAATTAAATGTTAATTATGTTACTTTAGAGAGAGTGAAACTTTGAAAGTCATCAATGTTTGATTTGCCGTGTAGGAGTAATTTATAGTAAATCCGATCAAAAAGTTGTCAATAAAATCTATAATAGTATATTTTATTCAATTTTGAAATTTCTCTTATTTTTAAATAAACTTTTTTATTTTTTACTTTATAATTAATCATAATAGAAATACATAACAGAAAAATTAATTTCTAAAAGAATTTCTTTATTGAGCGGTTGAAGTCGATGGTTTCTTTTTCTTCTCTGCCTCTGATTCTTTTTCCTTTTCGATCTCATTAACAATAGCTTCAACTTCTTCAATTTCCAAATTCTTACGGTAAAGAAATTTTTTTATGGTATTAGTATATATGTCACGATAAAACCAAAATTAATGGAAAGAATATATGCTATCATTTACCTTCTTACTATCACATGTCATGACTGCAATCTCAATATTTTTGGCACCAGTTTGCACTACCTAAAAATACAAAATACATGTTGAATTATTCATGATTATGAAAAGCTCGAATATATAAATTGCTTGTAAAAAAATCTACCTCCAAAAGAGATTTAACTGCTAATTTGATTGATCCTTCTTTCGATAGTCCCTCCTTATAATTCTTTTCCAAAAATTCACGGACGGTTTTCGAACTTCTACCAATTGCGTTCGCCTGAAATAGTTTTTAACGCGTATTTATAAAAAATGAAAAAAAAAACTATTAACAAGTTGCAGTAATGAAAGACAGAAAATCCCGAAAAAGCCGATTTGAATCTAATACCTTCCACGCGGAGTATATACCCGACGGATCGGTTTGATAAAGCCTTGGCTTTTTGTCATTTACGTCAAATCCAATAATAAGCGTTGAAATTCCAAATGGTCGAACTCCACCACTTTGTGTATATTTCTAAGGCGCAGAAGGAAAAATAGATGTATTAGAATATTTATTTATTTATCGATTTCGACTTGGCTTAATGTTTTTAACTTTGCGTACCTGTTGAATTCCGGCAATGTAGGACGTAATATATTCTATCGTCACTGGATCTTCCAAGGAGAGTCTATGACTTTGACATTCTACTCGAGCTTTATTAACAAGCACCCTCGCGTCTGCACTAAGACCTATCATTTGATTTTGATACCTAAATTAATTATTCAACTAAAACGAAATAAATACAAATAAGATATCTTACCAGCAAAGGCCATACACACGTGGTCATCGAGCATGACAATCTTACGCACGGTTCGAGGGTCTTGTAATTTAAGTACAGACTTCTTCTCCACACCAAGAACTACACAATCCTCCCCAACAACTCCAACCTATATGAATCAAAACAAATTAGAAATAATGAAATGTAATCATGATCTATATATCGTTGTTAAAAATAAGAATTTCACGCGACGTTGGACTTTCTCCATTACGGTACGTAAAAGAACCAATATCACGCTGAAACCAACTTTATTATTTAGTTCTACCAGTACATACCGCACACGTTCCTTTCCTCACAGCTTCCAAGGCATATTCGACTTGAAATAAATGACCGTCTGGTGAAAAGACGGTCAGCGCTATATAGATCGAATTTTAAAATTTCGTAAGTATTAAGTTTCTTTAACTTCATACAGAACAAGTTCAACACTCGATAAATCCTACCGCGATCATAAGAGTTGCTACTCATAATGTCTTGAGAGTTGTAAGGTATGCAAAAGTGGTGTGTTGAATATTCGAAATATCAATGTTCCAAGAGGTTGAACATCCCATTTTAAAAGATCAGATAATTTAGCTAAAATCATACGTCACGTGTTTTGTTCACCCAATTGGAAATTAGATTACGAATTTACCAAGTCAACGTAATTTTAAATGGAATCACGTGAAATCAGAACCGAATTTTATTTTAATCTCTTTTTCAAAATGAGTAATTTTGATTGCAAAGAACAGACAAATTCACAAGGAATTTACGAGTTTCAAATTGATAATGACACAACTTTATTTATAAAGCAGCAAAACAACACTTTAAATCATGGCACCACAATATGGGAATCTTCCATTATAACTGCACAATACATGCAACAACTTTTACGTTCTTCCGATAATAAATTAAAATCAAAGAGATGCATCGAATTGGGAAGTGGATGTGGTCTATTGGGTTTAAATATGTGTTCCATGGGATTACAAACTACTTTAACAGATTTAGAAGCCGTATTGGTAGATGTTCTCCAAGACAATGTTAAACATAACTTATGGATTTTAAATCAGAATAGGATAGAGAACAATTCTCCCTTTATTGCGCAAGCGAAAATTTTGGATTGGACTGTAACCCAATTAATACCTCCGGAATTTACACCACCTTATGATTATATAGTTGCGACCGATTGTGTATATTCTATAGAACTAATTTCTCATTTTGTTCGATGTTTAAACGAATTAGCTAATGAAAAGACTTTAATCTTTTGTGGTTTGGAAAGAAGGGATCCATTTGTCGTTGAAACTTTTATAAACGCGTGTAAAGGAGGTTTCTACGTGGTCAAAATACCTGAAAAAAAATTGAGAAAAATGATTTATAAAAATGCAAACAATGAAATTACTGTAGAAATTTATCGATTAAAGAAAAAGAAACAATTAAATAAATAAAAATCGAGCCAATCATAAGATAGAATTTTTTTTTTGTTATAATTGATCACGCGTCAATCCTATCTTTGATAATTGACATTTTTTATAAGAAAGAATATTATAATTTAGGAATGCCAAATGATTATTAATTTGTATTGTAATATAATATAAACGTTACCCCATTTTTTTTTGTATTGAATTAATTGTTATCTATAGAATCATACGGTTCATGATGTGTTTAATATAGTGTTGAATGAAATAAGATAAAAAAAATTACATTTTATTAAACTATCAAATAAATTACGAATTAATACATTTTGACCAATTAAAATCTACAATTAATCGTTTTTAAATACGAGCATTCACAATAGTAACGAACTCTGGCTTCAAAGATGCACCTCCCACGAGGAATCCATCGACATCGGTTTGTTTTGCTACAAAAGATGTGGAATTTCATTAGAATGTTATTCATATCTGGATATCAAACGAACAAAATTCTATCATCTTACCAAGCTCTGCGGCATTAGAAGCATTTACGGAACCTATATTAATTGATTACCGAAGATTGATTTGTTAGAAGTGAGACCAAATTAAAATTTGAAGAGGGATTCCTTAACCCATTACCTCCATAAATAATACGTGTATTTTCGGCTGTAGCTTCTGACGTATTTTCCTTTAACCATTTTCGAATAAACTCATGAACTTCTTGAGCCTACCACAAAAAAGAGTATTATGATTATAATTAAAAATTTTTTTTCAAAAGTAATAATTACACTTAAATGAATCAAAAAATAATGCGTACTTGCAGAGGAGTTGCTACTTTTCCCGTACCAATCGCCCAAACTGGTTCATATGCGATTACGACATTCGTCCAATCGTTAACCACCTTGGCGATTGATTGAAGTTGTCGAGTTACAACTTCAAATGTTTTACCAGCTTCCCGTTCATCTAGTTTTTCTCCAATACAAGCGATCACTTTTAGACCAGATTTTAAGGCAAATGCTACCTTTGATGCAACAAACTAACAAACCATCAAAATTTTACGTCGTCATTAATAACAGGTCGAATCAAATAAAAAAATTTGAAAACCAAAAGCTCTTAAACGTACATCATCAGATTCTTTAAAAATCTCGCGACGCTCTGAATGTCCGAGAATGACCCACTCGATACTTAGGTCCTTTAATTGTTCAGGGCTGTCATTTTCGTAAAGCAAAGGGTAGATTATATTTAATATTACGAAGACAACTTTGAAAGCACGGAAATACAAAGAGTCATACCTGATCTCCCCAGTATAAGCACCACTCGTAGCGTTAAAAGCATTCTGTGCTGCAACACCGATTTCTTTACGAACTTGTTTGCGACACTGATCGAGATATAATGCAGGTGGCGCGATTACCACTTCTACATTTATCAAGGAGAAAATAAACATGATATACCACATGAGATAAGTAATTCCAAGTTTCTTACAACTTTCAGCAATCTGAAAAAATAAAAATTCTAACCAACGTTATCATCTAATTGACCAGCATTTAAATTGTCAATCAGATTTTTAAGAAAGGTTTGTGTTCCATTCATTTTGAAGTTACCTTTAAAAAAGAAAAGAAAAGAAAATTAGCATAGCAAATTCAAAAAAATGTCGGACACATGAAAAGTCATCCGATAGCAACTTACCACCTACAAAAAATCTACGACCCATGGCTATAATATTTTATTAGAAAAGAATATATATAAAGATTAAATCGCTTGTAAACTAAACTTTTTGAACAAATTATTTTGGGTATATTTTTTTTTTTTAATATGGTTTTGGGCTCCTTTATATACCTTTTCATCTATATAATCAGATAATCCAGAACTTTAAAAATTATTTAAAATTATTGGATAATCATCAACAAACTGTTCCCTTTTTATCTAATATGCACAAGGATATGATGCAACATTCGATAACAACATACGATAATTACGATCAATCCGCAGCCAAATTTTATTTCATATGAAGAGTCATGTGAATTATGAATATTATGAATCATTTATAATTTATAAGATTAAAATAAGTAAATTTAATTTATTGTTTTTCTTTTTTGTTTTTTTTTTTTTTTAAAAAAAAAATTAATTATTTAATTAATTAATAAAAAAGAATAATTAAAAATAAAAAAAAATTAGTAAAATTAATGTAAATAATTTTTTTTTTTTTAATTTTTTAATCAATTTTCGATCAATGTAATATTACATATGTTACATAATAAAATATGTATAAATTCAATTCATTCATAATGAGAATTTTTCACTCAACTTTCCCCAAAAAATATTCAATAATAAATAAAAGTATAAAACTTTCATCGTTTTAATTTATCGAAAGTATAACTTTAATTTCTTGACAACTTTGTATCCAAGGTAAAGCTTGTCCCAATAAATGTCTTCATTGTGCTTTCTCGAGATAGACATGTAGTTATGTAAAAAAGAAAGACGGTTATTATGGAATAATTTCCATAAGTTTTACGCGTCTTGTTTTTACAACTATTTCATATCTACTTTACCAAAAACCTTAGTTAAAATCATGAAAATCCGTCATCTCCTTCATGATGAGTTCGATTCTTCTCAAGAAACATTATCCCCATTTGACTTTCAACAAGTTAGCCCATCGTTTCTTATATCTTCCGATAAACAACAATCAAGTGAGATGTTACTTGATCAAGGATCCTCTAGCTATGATTTTGCCAAACCCAAAGAACTCATGTCTCCTTCGATCCAAAAGTATAGCGCTAATGAGATTGAATTGCCACAATTTTTTAACGAGGTTTCATCTGTCAGTTTTGATAATGAAGAGAAAGAGACTTCAAAGTCCAACTCTTTTATTGAACTTCCTCCCCTACAATCGTTGTCAAACTTCACCACCAACCTACATTCATCTTTTAATTCTCCATTCCTTGTTCCCTCCAAGGAAGATATATTACTTAAAGATCCTGATTTGTGGTCTCAATTTTATCGCGTCGATAATGAAATGATTATCACAAAGGCTGGAAGATGCATCTTTCCTTTATTAAAATTTCAGCCTGTAAATTTAAATCCTACCGTAAATTATTCTTTTGTGATTGATTTTGTCCAAGTATCAGCAAACCGTTATAGATATAAAAAAGGAAATTGGGTTTGTATAGGCCTGGATAAACGTAGATTTTTATCAAACAACTTTAACAAGCAAGGTGGTAAACTACTTAAAGTAGGCTCAGTTTGTGGAAATCCATACACTCATCCGGATTCTCCGCAATCAGGTAAAAGAGCGAGAAAACTACTACCATCTCGTTTATAAATATATCACGTGATCACCTAAATTTTTCTCTTCACAATCTATTTAGGTGCTTATTGGATGAATTTTGGCTTAAACTTTCCGAAAATTAAACTTACAAATCGTATGCGCCCAAGTCCATCCAAAGCAAAGAAAAGGAGAAGAAATGACTTGGTTTCAAATAACAATATGTCACTCCCCGCGGGTCATTTTTATCTTACCACTTTCCACAAATATCAACCTCGCGTTAAAATGATTAAACATTCAGCTCTTGAGGATCAAGTAGCGTTTTACGCTTTTGAGGAAATGACATTTATCGCTGTAACTCATTATCAAAATGAAGCGGTTAATGCTCTAAAGAAATGTAATAATCCTCACGCTAAAGGATTTAAAGAATCTTTGGATCAAGATGTTAATAATAATACAGAAGGATCCAAAAGTTCCGATTATGAAGATTCCGAAGTTGGTCAATACGATGAAAATAATGAAGTAGACCTTGAAGAAATTAGTGATTCGGAGGAAGATGGTGAATTTTATAATAGTTCGTTATCTTATCCAACGACATCAACTACGAGTCAATCAAATAATTCTACCCTTATAGATCAAAGAATTCAACAATGGAGACAAACTATTAATAATGAAACAATTTCAAGCGATGACGTGTTTCGAACGAATCGTACAAATCTTTATGAAAATAAGGGAGAATTCCGCGCAAAAGTTGTAAAAAATGCTCATAATCCTTTATGTAAACAAAGAATTTATGAACACCCTTCAGAAGATAAGCGATCTGATATTGATATGTATGTAGCCAGTTCTCGACAAATCCCTCCTCCAACTTCGATCTCTTCAAGAAATTTTGGTTTTGATACCTTTTCAAGTTCTGGATATAATAATAAGTTCAGCACAAATTCAGATAATGACCCATATTGGACAGATTATGGTTCTCAATATAAAACAGAAAATATTACATCAAACCGAATTTCAAAACAAAATCAACCAATTATAGTTCAGTCCTTTCCTCATCCAGCTTTCAAATCTACAACACCATCTGTCTTGGCTCAAAGAACTCCATATCCTCGAAAATATGATACAGAAAAAGGTTTGCAGCAACAAGAAGAAATTAGGGCACGAAATACGCATGCTCCCGAATCTCCATTGTCACCTGGAAATATATTCTTTTCAACAATTTCTAACCATACACCATCAAATGTTGAAAATTCAACGTCACATTCAAGTATTCGGCTTGAACAAGTTAAAGATGAAAACAAAAGATTAAGAGAATTTATACGTGAGAGATATGGAGTTGAAGCAGAGAGAGAAGCTGATGTTGTGGTTTCCCTTGGAGGAAACGAATATAAATGATATCAGATTTGCGATGAATTTTAATTAATATTTAGAGTTCAAAGCTAAAAGTATGGTGTGCGTTTTTTCGCTGTTAGTTTTGTCCGATTGGATGGATAATGGATACTTAAGTTTGATACATGAATAAATGTAGAATATTTGGTGAATTTTTTTTTTTTTTTGATAATAACTTCATTCAATAGTGGTATTCGATTGAAGTTTGGCATTAGAATGATTTTATCTTTAATTTCTAGTCATCGTTCTTTATTGAAAACTTTCATTTTTATTTTTATCTTTTTTTATTTTGCTTTCCCGATTTATTTGAAATAATTTCCCCTTTTTTTTAAAAAAAATGTATGATTTCTTAATTAATTTTCTGCTTAGCGTTATATTTACACTGAAATTTTTTTGTTTTATACTGTAGGGATATATGTAATATTACATAAGTATATTCAATAACTGATTGCAATAGATTATAAATTCTTATAGTAAAATAGTAGTAAGTAATAGAAATCTTTGTATTCATCTTTATTATATTATAATAATTAGTTAATTTCATTATAATAATAATACGGGCATTTTTTTAATTCTAATGTCAAAAATGATTCGCCTTTGAATTTAGAGATCCGTGAAAAAAATAATGGGACAAATCAGAAGAGAGGTGCGATTGTTTCAAAATTATTTAAATTTCAAAATCAATTTCACGAGAATTTACTTACTTCTATTACAATTCCAAGATAAATTATGCTAAATTGATTGAGCAAAAGTATCCGAACATAACCGGATGTCCGTTTGGAATCTGTGATTAATATAGACTTTATAATTCTTTGAACTTTGTGATTTATAATTGCTAATAAAATCAAGATTTTCCGGATCTCTATTAAAAGCGGGAGATGGGATTTTTTTTTTTTTAATAAAGAAAAGAAAAGAACACTTAATAACTTACCAATGGATTTAGATTTACTTATTCCCATTTTTTACATGAGATGAACTTCTTTATGGGTCCTTTCCACTTTGCGAAAAAAATTTCTTTTTATATTAAATTCTTTATGTCACAAACCCAAGCATTTTTTCAGCAACCTTGGGACCTTTGCGGACAACTTTAACAATACATTCCGCCTCTACTCTTCATTTGATCTTTAAGCAGGAGCGGGCAATAACTTGAAGTAAGAAACCTTTCCCGAACCAACAATTTAGTCGCGTAAGAATGATAATGGGTTTTGAACTTTGACTAAAATTAATTAATTAAAATAAAAAGAGATAACAACCACTAGCTTTATGCTCCTCAGATTTATAATTTAAAAAGAAAAATATGTTGAAAAATATGGATCAAGACAAAAAAATTATTTTTGAAGGGATGAGCAGATTGATTACTTGATAAATACTGTTTAAGAAATAATATAATAAAAAAATACTAAGTTATTAAATAAAACTCTTTTTTGTCCAAAAAATAAAATAAAAATAAATTATGGAATATACAGGAGTTGGCGCGTAAACGATTGATTCCCATGTTTCAAAACAAATGATTTTGTTAATCTATAAATAAATTACTGTACATTCATACAGTAGATTAATGATATTAGTTTAATCCCTAACAAAAAGTGAAACCCGATTGATCCTTTGATCTTCATCTTCGACACCTTAATAAAGTTGGTCCCAGATAATAATACTAAAGTCTTTTGTAGACGTAATATTTGATAAATGCATATAATAAAATATATTTATATGGGAAATGATCAATATTCAGGTAATCCAATATTGAATAAAATCCGATAACTCGTTGCCATTAATAAAATCGCTCAAAAATGTGCTTTTACGAAATCGTTCAAATTACTCAAGAGTTAACGATGAGCGTCGATGGCGTTAATGTTTTGTTTTGATTAGATTTGAAAGGATATGCATTATGAAATATTTGGTAAAATGAATATTTAGAAATTGCCTATTGTGATGATCAGAATGATCAAACTGTTTCTTGTGTCAAACGAAGTTATGGTGGCAATTTCCATAGATCAAAAGATGTTGAACAGTACATATGATCAGTAATGTAAACAACACATGATAAATGCTCGATTATTATAAATATAACTTCGTTTCGCCTTTCATATTTCGCATCCGGTCAACAAAAAGTTATTAAAAGAGCAAGCAAAATCAAACCAAACAAGTTTTCATAATTTAAAATGAATACGATTAATATTATCAATGCTAAACAATCAGTTGTCATTGTTGCCTCGAAAGTAACAGAACGATCCAATCCTACAAATCAATGCTCTATCATGTAAATGCTCTCTCAGAAAAGAAAAAAAGAATTATTCTTTTCAGAAAACGAAAATTTTATCAAAAGTTGTTCTATTCTATCATTCATTTTTAATTTTGTTAAAAAAAAAAAAAAAAAAAAAAAAAAGAATAATAATTTAATACTATTTCATTCTAATAATTTATATTTATTGATATAATTTATTTTTTTCATTTAAATCATTCTAATAAACATTCATAAATATTGAATTTGATTTTAATGACTATAAACTTCATTCGCGAGAATTTCGTTTTATCTTCCTTGATAGAAATTGCAAAATGTATTAATATTTAATCTTCAGATATCTTTTAATTTCCAAAACTTTAGTGATGTAATTCGACAAAAAAATTTTGAAAGTTATCTAATTAGACTCGTCCAGTTATAAAGATATCAAACATTTTATCAAATTATTTAAAATTAATAAATTAACGTGTAAAAAAAAAAAAGAAAATTCCAACTTTATACGGGTGTATGAAATCAAGTGTCAAGCAGGCAGACAACAGAACACGTGTAATAAGTTGCTTCGCTCTGGACTAAAAATTGTTTCCATGACCAATGATAAAATAGTGGCACATGACTTGGAATTTATAACAAAAGAAAATTATTTTTATTTTAATTCAAAAATACATAAATAATTTATAAAAATACAAGTTAAAGAATTATCAGAGCACTGCATAGGAGGAGAATACTCTGACCGAAAGCCATTTGTATTCTTAACAATCTCCTCTAACGAAAATTATTAGTCGATTATTCACATAATATATATATTTGCTAAATTCTTATTTTAGCTCATAAGAAATAAATATGTTTTCTGAATCTCATGATCCATCACCATGATAATTTTAAATAATTCCCTTTAACATTCTTTGTAACTTCATAAATTATCAATTTTATATACACAAAATATATACTAATAAATATTCACTTTACAAATTACGCGAAAACACTAATAATCAAAGATGCGAAGACTACAATCAAACTCATTGTAACTCCCCACAAGCTGTGGCTATTAAATTCGTGTAATCTTATCGTCGTACTCGACAGGTCTTCATCAACCGCAAGAGTGACTGGTGAGACCATTGTTTTTACCACAATTACAGTGGATGGAGGAATGTATGTTGCGAAGGTTGTAATTTTTCCTAAAGAGTTAGTAGTTGTAATTGTTGTGGTATAACCGGCGTAATATAATGTAACTGTGGTTGTGATTGTTGTATAAGACGTTATTTTATGTTGCTTCTTCTTTTCATCATTATTTTGATTTTTTTTCTTCTCATCTTTATTATCACCTTTATTCCCATCATTATTCCCATCATTATTCCCATCATTATTCCCATTATTCCCATTATTTCCATTATTTCCATCATTATTCCCATCATTTTTCTCATCACCATTATTATTATCTGGAGTTGGCATTATTGTTTCTATTGATGTTTGCACAGATGTCTCAACTATCGGAGTGCTATTAATGGAAAGGTTTTTAGTAAATAAAATAACATCATTATTCATTGCATATAATATTCACTTACACTCCTGATGGAGGTTTGCATCGTGGATCATTGGGAGAAGCGCATGTTTCTATTGGTGGTTCAGGCTCTTTCGGTGTCTCGGGCTCTTTTGGTGGTTCAGGTTCTTTCGGTGGCTCGGGCTCTTTTGGTTCAGGCTCTTTCGGTGGCTCGGGCTCTTTTGGTTCAGGCTCTTTCGGTGGTTCGGGTTCTTTTGGTTCAGGCTCTTTCGGTTGAGGCTCTTTCGGTCCGGGATCTTTTGGTTCGGGATCTTTTGGTTCTTGTCGTTTTCGAAGAATGCTGATCGAATCCTTCAGTTCATATGTTGGAGAAGCATCATTAACGGCAATAAATACTGCTATAAGGATTATGATAAGTAAACAAAGATGCTTGCATTTGAGTTTAATATAAGACATCTTGAGTCAATTGAAAAATTAAAAAAATTAAGAATTATTTTTCGATCATTTCGAGAAAAAAAAATTTTGAAATCTTGTTATTGATTATCGTTTATTAATACTTTATAAATTACCAAATTCGTCGTTATCCACGAAAATCATTTGTACAACTTAATTATCCCTTTTTTATAAGGTAATGAATCAAAATACTAATTAAGTAAAGCCATAGTCGTCATATAATTTATTTATTTATTTATAAATTCGTTGTATACTAAAAATAATGATAATAGAAATAGAAATTCTAATGGATATGTGGCGTGAATTAAATTAATATTATTTGATTACTCGATTATCATTTTTTTTTCTTAAATGATAATCATAATCAGTTAGTTTAGTTCTTAATATATTTTAATAAAGAACACTTTTGTGAAAAAACTTTATTTCGTCGAAATTAAATGTATCACCGATAAGCCACATACTAGGATTTCCGTTTGATAGAATCAAAGTTTTTGATATTCGAATTTCGAAATTCAAATTAATTTACAAGATCAATTTTACTAAGAAGTTTCTAACACTAAGGCAAAAAAAAAAAATCACGTTTATCCAACATAACGTTCTCGCATCACTTCCGACGACTTCCCACTATATCAATATTTTCAACTTCATTTAACTTCTTCCCTTTATCTTAATCCAAATTCTGAAGTGAATTCTTGCGTATATGAATAAAAAATTGGAGACTCATTACCTAAGGTAGAGAGAGGGCCTAAAATCTACCGGTTAAGAATAGTAAATTGCGAGATTAAGATTTTTTTTTTTTTTATCTTAGAGTAGAAAAGAGTCCTATTTATTCTCCTAATCGAGATCTGTATTTTCGTCATACAGATTTTTTTTTTATGCTACTTTATTTTATTTTTGAATCAAATACTCATAAAGTCCCGACTAATGATCATCAAAACACTTGACAATCTTTATGGCAAGAATTGCTCGCAAATTTAAGATAATCAGTAATAGTATTCCAAAATATTAATCTAATGTAAATCTACTCTTAATCCTACTCCTACTGCTCCCATTCTATTCCTATTCGGAATCCTTGTAATATAATATCTAATAGATTACCTTTTATATTTGTTAAAAATGAAAGATATATTGCTATTTTTCTATACCTTTTTTTAATCCACGTGAAAAACTCGATTTCCTTAAATGTATAAATTATATGATGTAATGCGTTCATTGAGCAATTTCCTTAATGCTTATTTTTTCACACTTCTTTTTTCCAATAAAAATTAGATTTTTGTTTGTTTTTTTCTTCTGAAATCATGGCATCTAACTTACAGGTCAGGTTTAAAATTTTTATTTATTCATACTTCATTTTTCTCCAAAAAATGATAAAGATTCTTTCTCAAGTTAAACTTTTTTTTTCTTCCAAAATTTCATAAGAAAAGAAATCTTTTTTCCTACCAAATCTTACAAACAATCTGATCTTTTTTTTCATAAATAAAAAATAAAAGAATTCCTTTTCAAATTTTCAAAGAAAAAAAACTTTTTTTCATAAACAAACAAAGGGTATATAATAAACCTGTATAGTACAGTTAGCAATGTATGTATAATATAATTTTTTTCATATATTTACAGTATTAGAAACCATACAAGTATGGACTATTTGTTATGAATAAACTATATATGTATAGTTTTTAAAGCATACATACCATATATATATTTAAGAAAAATCATATAATACATAAATTATTAATTATACTGTATAGATTTGTATAATACTCATAAACAAATCAAGTTAAAAAAATCTTTTCTAAATTCTACAAATAAAAAAATAAAATTTTACTCTAAGATTCTGTAAACAATTTATCTTTTTCATTTAAATCTCATAAGAAAAATTCTCCTTTCAAATTTTATAAAAAAAACTTTTCTTCTAAATTTTCTTGAATTAACAATTCAAATTTTCTAAAAGAAATTAAATCTAAAAAAAATCTTTTTATATAAAATCCTCTATCATTTTTTTTTTTTTTTAATTCTTTTTTTTTTTTTAAAAAAAAAATTATAACTAGTCAACCTTATTTTTTTAACTTCTTTTTTTAAAAAAAATATTAATATTATACTGGCAAAATTAATACTATAACCTATATTCATATTATAATAAAAAAAATTGCATTAGAATATATAATTAAATAAATGATCAAAGTCACATGTTTAAATGATAAAGACTTAATAAAGATAATTTACTTAAAGATAAAAGCATTTATCCCTATCAATCAAAGTATCAAAATATATACAGTCAACTCTTGATATAGCAAACTATTGATATAATGAATTTTTTGAACAAATATAATAAAAATACTCTTGTTATAGCGAATTGGCCAATTAAATCTCTTAAAATCTTCATTATAGCCTTATAGCGAAGTTGAGGTTTAGGATATAGAGTTTATTATAAAAAGAATTGATTGTATAGAAAATTTTGAATCTGATCAAATTATCTATTTAAGAGAAAAATTTATTACCTAAGCTTTATATATTATATGCTATAATTTTTTTTTTTTAAAAAAAATAATTACCTTAAATAAAAAATATATTATATTTTTTAATTGTTAAAGTTAATATAATCTTAATAAAATTTATTATTGACTTAGACTTTAAGATTATACTAGTGAAATATAGTAGATTTAAGCTTAATTAGTTGATTTTTAAAATAATCATCATATATAAATTTATGTAAAAAGATAATCAACTAATTTTAAATAAATTCATAATTATAGATAATATTATTATAAAATATTGATAGAATATTGATGGAATATAGATAGGATAGATAAAACTTTTAGGACATAGATAGAATAGATAAGATATTTGAAACATAATATGAGACAAGTTATGGCAAATAACTAGAATAGCAAATCTCTGAAATATCAAAAATGTACATTACTAGTTACAAAATAAATTTGTAAAAATTGTGATAAAAAAAATTTTTTAAGTATACCTTCTATTTAGAAACTATTAAAGTAATTTGATAAAAAGTAAAACTTAGCTAATAAAAATTTCTTTGCAATATATTATTTTATATATATATATATAGAAAGAGAAAAAAAAGAGATTAAGATTTAGATTATACTTTAAAATATACAATCATCTCTCTCTATAATCACCTTCTGTTCAATCACATCATATAAATCCCTTATTATAAGTACACATTTTGTAAGAATCATTATCTATTAATACTATATAAAAATTCCTTTATAATCACAATGATTTGTAATCACACAGTTTCAGAACTAACACTTAATAACAACATATAAAAATTTCTCTGTATAGTAATTTTTTATTATAATCACACTTTTTATTTTTAGTCTTGAGGGGTATGACTCTAAAGAGAAATAACTGTATATTAATATATATTTTTTAATATTTATTTATTTACATAGAAAGGTAAGTAATATATTTGTATTTTAAAAAGTTATATAATTTGATATTTAACTAAGATATTTATAAATTACTTAAAAGTTTTCTTATTTACTAATATATAAATAAAAAAGAAAATTAGATTATTTCTAATAAATAATATATAATATGAAACTATTTTTCATTTTTAACTTTATTGTATAATTTGATTTAAAATTTTAAATCAAATTACTAATAATAAATTGTAATTTAGATATTTTTTTA
This sequence comes from Funneliformis mosseae, assembly GCA_910592005.1. Classification (NCBI taxonomy): domain Eukaryota; kingdom Fungi; phylum Glomeromycota; class Glomeromycetes; order Glomerales; family Glomeraceae; genus Funneliformis; species Funneliformis mosseae. Next base: position 427 of record CAJVPP010001157.1, on the reverse strand, counting down.
TATTAATATAATTTAATAAAAATTATTTTGATTTTTTTCTTATTTTTCACTTAATAAAGATTATATAATAATATTTTCACATTGTTACTGGGTTCGTTTTCATTTATCTTAATGTTTAAGTTGAGAGGCTGCAGCAGCTGATTCTACACATTGGAGTTTCTGACCTTAGGATTTTCTCTAAGTCCTACAGATATCCATTATACTAGAATCAACTCGGCAATTTATCACGTCTTAGAACTTAAGATATATTAGTCGAACTCGTAATGACGAACTCAATAGCAAGTTAGTGTAGTGTATCATAACAATCCTAGGTGAAGGACAACGTTAAAGGGAAAAAGTAGTTTGTGTAAATTTAAATTGATTCCTTTATTTATATCTTAAAACTCGCAAAAGAGTTTATAAATGAGTTTATAAACTTACAACTGAG
>CAJVPP010001156.1:0-22279 GCA_910592005.1 Funneliformis mosseae | reverse complement strand
AAAGTAATTTTAAATTATATATTAATAAATTATAAATTTAGTAATATTATGAGAAATTAATTATATAAAATTATATATATAAATTATATATAGAATATACTGATTAAACATAATAATATATGTAAATTTGCAAATACGAATTATGTATACAATATAATTAATTTACGTATTTTTATATATCTGTAATTCTGTATTTTTTCTTATCTTTTATATGTAATAATTACATATATATTATACATTATTTACAAATATCAAAAACATATTATTTTAGTATATAATTCTGTATACAAATTTCTTATAGGGTAAGTATTACTATATCATTAGATGGTTGAAAAAATATATTAATACAAAATATATTAGGACTTGTTGTAATTAGATCAGATAGATAAGTATTGGTCTGGGGTGCTCAAAATATTAGTAAACATTGTGATGATGTAAACGAAGCTGTAAATTAAATTAGTAATTTTATTCAAAATTCTCGATCAAAGAATAAAAATATTAATGTTGTTGTTACAGATTCAGCTTCAGCTTATACAGCAATAAGGTAATTTAGATTTTATTAAATTTTAAATATTTTTTAATAAATTTAATACTAAAGTTCTTAAATATTTAGAAAACAACTTTGTTATATTCATAAAAATATCATATTTATCTCTTGTTTTATATATTAAACTAATTGTTATATAGTAAATATACTTAAATTTTCTCTAAAATTTCTAAAAACTTCTAAAAAAGCTACATCTATTATATCATATTTTAATTTCTCATATTATTTTACCAAAAAATTAAGAAATAAACAAATTTGTACTTATGATCAATATATTGTATTAATCCAACCAGATAAAATGTATTAAAATAATTATTATTTTTGTTATCAATCTGTATTAAAAAGCAAGAGTGTATTAAGAAGAGTAAGTTATAATTTTTTTAAATATTTTAAATACATAATTATAGTTCTAGTGAAATTTATTAATAAACTTTAAATTTATAAAAATAGGCTTTAGCGATAATAAATGAATTTAGCAATATTATTATAGACTATGATAATACAATAGAGATGCAATCAATTTCAAAAATTTTAAAAGAAAAAATCTTAAGAATTTTTAATGATTCAAACTTTTGGAAAAATTTAGGTGATTTAGAATCTGTTTTTTATCTATAATGTACAACTTTAAATATATTACAAAAAGATAAAACATGATTATACAAAGTGTTACATACATTTGGTTATTTTATACAATATACACTAAATCATTTAGAATCAATTTTTAAATTATAAATGTAATAAAAATTAAAAAAAAAATGAAAAGTGTAGAAACAATCTTTACTTTTGATTTCATTTTTTCTTCATTCTCTTTATAAATCTGATTATTTTTTTTTATCAGCTAATAATTTATCACATAGTTCTCTTGCTCTTTGAGTTCAATATTATTATATTTGTTAGTTTAGAAATCATCCTGTTTCTATAGTTTGTGAATTATTAGCATTTAAAAATAAAACTCAATTTTTTAATAATATTTTGTTAGATTATTTAATATTAGATCCTTAGATTTTTGGTTATGAGTATCTGATTCTGCACCTGAATTATCTAAGATAGTATATAAACTTTTTGAAATTTATGTAAATTCTACTTTATGTGAAAGGTTTTTTTCTTCTATAAAATTTTTATATATAAAATAACACAATAAATTAAATGTAAGTTATATATTTATCAGTTAATATTTTATTTTTATTATATTAAATATATTTTATTTTAATTTATTTTACAATATGAAAAAATTTTATGGATGATTCAGATTCACGCTAAAATATTTTGTATAAACAACTTAAAAATATAAAAAAATATGAAAAATTGGTAAAATCATCACAAGTTACATTATCAACTAGAAATTATGATAAAGATGATTTAGACTACTTGAATTAGATATTGATTATATAAATGATATGTCTGATATTAAAATAGATGATTCTTCTTAACAATATTTAGAAATAAATGAATTTATTAATTTTTGGTTTAATATGTTAAATAAAGAGAATAGAAATAATAATGAGGAATTAGTAAATGGCTTGAAAAATTATAAAGAAAATTCTGATATTTTACATTTGCTACTAGATTATTATATTAATTCTGCAAATAGTGAAAAAGCAAAATGAAAATTATTTTATTTGTTTAAACCTGATTTATAACTTTCAAATTATTTTCAATAGTAAATAAAGATTAGTTTTATGGTTGAAATCATTAAAATTATTATTACTGTTCTAGTATTCTAATGTTATTTCAATAATATTTTATTATTCCAATTAATATTTCAATATTTCAATGTTTTTAATATTCCAGTATTCTATTGGATTCCAGTAAAACTAATGGAATATTGAAATTCAGAACATTGGAATTCAAGTTTTCAGTTTTAGTTCCATAATCTTTAACAACATTGGTTAAGATAAATAAAAATAAACCTGGTAACAATAAATTAAATTAATAAAATATTAAAGTAATCAAAAATAATTTATCAATACATTAAATCAAAATAAACTTATCAAAAATAGTTATAAATATTATATTTAAATTTAAATTATTTTAAAGAAAATTGTTTAATTGTTTAATAAATACTTATTAAAAAAGAAAATTTAATGATTTATTATAACAATATAAATAAATTATCTTTATAAATAATTCTATTTTAAATTATTAATTAATCATTTTCTAGTAAAGATGATATTGCAACTAGTTGCAATCATATAATATTTATTTATCATTTGTTGCAACTCAATTTTTATTAATATTGCAACTAGTTGCAACTCTGTGATGCTTATTTGTCACCAGTTGCAACTAGTTATAGCGCTATCTTTATTTTCTAGCATACATTTGTTGATATCAACTTACAAATTCTTTAAAATTTTATATTATTTAGTGAAAAAATATCAAATTATAGAATACTAATTTTTATCTAAAAAATTATGATTGTATTATAACAGTTTATCATATTTTTGATTGATTTATACCAGTAAACTTTAAATTTTAATTTTATAAAATGCAAAAGAATATTTGACTATTAATCTAATTAATAAAAAAATACTATTTGTAAAAATAAATTAAATGTATTTTAGTTTGACTTAAAATATAAATATCAATTATATTTCTTTTTAAATTTTGATATATTTTAGCTGATTTTTAATGTATGTCAATTATAAATAAATATTAATCAACTATAAATAAATTAGATTAAATATCAGCTAATTCTTAATATATATTAATTAGCTATAAATAAGATAAATTAAATTTTAACTGATTCTTAAAGTATATTAATCAGCTAGGTTAAATTTTAGCTGATTTTATAAGATTTATTAATTTTAAACTGATTTATCCATATCTACTTTTTTGATTTTAACTAATATTGTATAGAATTTAAATTACCATAAATTAAATAATTAATGATTTTTTGAATTCAATATATATAAGAAAAAAATAAGAAAAAACTATTATAAATATAATATAAATCTATATATTTGTATTATAATTAAGACTTATCTTTAGATATAATTTATCAAAGTAATCTAATTTATTATATAATATATAACTATTATTAATAATAATAATTAAAATTTGAAATTAGAATATAATATAAAAACTGTTAATATTAATAATAATACAAATCATATATTTTTTAATTTATTTAATAAAATATTTATATTTGATAGAAATTAAATTATTAAATAATCTTTAAAGTAAGATTTTATAATTTACTATTATAGAATTTTTTTATAAAAAATAATTAAAAGTTTTACATAATTAAGAATTTTATCTAATATTTAACTTATTAATTTTAAAAGGATATCAAATCTAATATAAAAGAAATATTATACTTATTCTTTTAAAACTAAAATAAAATATGACAACAAATAGAAAGATAAAAAAAAAAAGATAATAAGAATATATATAAAGAAATACTAAAATATTTATTTAATATTGCTTAGATTTGAATTAATAGAATTAAAACATTTCTTTAATTATTTGAAAATAATATTAAAATTATAATATTTTTAAAATGAATCAACATTAAATTTAAAATATTATAAATTATATTAAAGATTATAATAATTTATAAATTGTCACTAACAGTAATAATTAAAATTATATTACTAAAATTTTAAAAATAAAAGAAAGTAATTCAACAACTTTTTATTATATTGTTTCTCATTTTAATTTAAAGATATAATAAATAAAAATATCAAATATTTATTTGAAGATTAAGTAAGTATTTTTTTAAATTATGTAAAATATTAAAGTAATATTCTAATTTATATAAAAAATTTAGTTGGAAAAATATTGATTATTATAGAATTATTAAAACTAAAGATGGTTCTCATAATTATTTTCAAATTTCAATTGAGTTGCAACTTAATTGCGCCATAAGGAAATTTAATTGCGTCACAAGTTGCAACTCAATTGCGCCATTTTTTTTAATTGCGGTGATCATCTTTAATTAAAACATTGTAAACTAGATTATGATAAAAAGAAAGATATAGAAGAACTATATAAAGATGAACATTATTATATTAAATGTCATTAATATAAAATTTAAATAACTGTATAAATTTTATCTATTTATATTTTATAACTTATTAGTATGAAATATATTTATTTAATATTTTTTTAATATATAAGTGATTCATAATATGAGAAATTAAATTTCTTTCAATTATATAAATGATAATATAATCCTAAATATTTTGGAAATTAATTGATTTACCAACTATTATATCTAATAAATTTCATTATAATAGGAATCATAAATTTAGTTATTATATATTAGCATTAAAAAATTGGTAATACCATTTATTTAAATGATATCTCTTACTTGATAAATTTTAAATATAGGGGTTAAATTGCTATAAATTTAGAAATTAGACACATCTAAAATTTTAACCTATATTAGTAACAAATGACATATATTATTATAAATTCTGATAATTTTGCAAAGCTAAAATATATAAATGAAGCAGATATGATAAGAGTTGGTTAAACTGATACAGTATTACCACCAACATAACTAATTTAACATATTTGTTACACTTTACAATAAGTTTCTGGTAATGCATACCATCTATAATACAATACATTAATTAGCTATTTAACACTTATTTTCTTCGGTCATGGTAGGAAAATACTCTTTTGCCTCTGAATTGTATCTTGGTAATTTTGGTAAAGTAGAAGTAAAAACCGGATCCTATAGTAAGTTTACTTAATGTCTTAAAACATAAAATATTATTATTTTTATGGTTAATCTTTCAATATTACTATTGTTAATATTAGATATATCGTAATACACGTGTATTAAAATTTTCTTAATTGATAGTGTTAATATTTTTATTTGTTTAAGATGAATTGTGCTTTCGATACATTTAAAATCTGTTTTAATGTTTTTTACGTTGTATTAACTTGGATTGTAATGGTATATTACAAATTATTAAAATGATTTAAATGAAAATGTTACAGTTCTATAATTATAAAGATTACAGAAATTAAAAATAATAAATAATAAAGATTTATATATATTTGCTTAATTCTCTACGGCAATATCTAATGATTGTTGAATATCTGCCAACTACAAAATTAATCAAAGATAATTTTTCATCAGCGTTAGAGAAAAACCTTTCTTGTTTTCACACTTTCAAAATTAAAGATGACCTACCAAATCCTCAGCATCTTCAATACCAATAGATAATCTTATTAGATTGTCGGTAACACCGACAGCATTACGATGCTCTTGAGTAAGACCGGAGTGTGTCATTTTTGCTGGATGTTCAGCTAAACTTTCTACACCTCCTAGTGACTCGGCTAAGGTGAATAATTTGGTATTTTGTAAGAAAGTATTCGCTTCTTTAAATCCACCTTTTATTTTAAAACTTAACATTCCACCAAACCCCCTGGCTTGCTTTTTGGCCAATAAATGTTGTGGATGACTTTCTAAACCAGGATAAATAACTTGATCAACTTTATCACTCCCTTGTAGAAATCTAGCAATTCTTAAAGCATTTTCTTGATGTTGTTTCATACGTAAATGAAGTGTTTTCAATCCACGATTCGCTAACCAAGAATCAAATGCCGATGGTACGGCTCCAATAGCATTTTGTAAAAATTTGATCTTATTATGAATTTCTTGATTGTTTGTTATAAAAACACCCATAACGACATCGGAATGTCCATTAATATATTTGGTGACAGAATGTACAACAATATCCGCCCCTAATTCAAGGGGATTTTGAAAGTATGGGCTCATAAATGTATTATCCACCACAAGGATTGCATTATGTTGATGGGTTATTTCAGCAACCGCTTTTATATCGACTAAACTTAAAGTTGGGTTGGTTGGGGTTTCAACCCATACAAGATTTGTGTTGAATCGAAAAGCATCTTTAAGATTTTGTGGATCATGTAAATCAACAAATGTCGTTTCAATTCCTTGGGTATCTGCTACTTTGGAGAAGTATCGATTCGTTCCTCCGTACACATCACTTACAGAAACGATGTGCCCATTTGTCCCAATTGATGTCACTATCGTTGCCGTTACTGCGCTTCCCGAAGAAAATGCAAGTGCATATTTTCCTTTTTCAAGTGATGCGATTGCTTGTTCAAACTTGCTTCGATTCGGATTATCAGATCGTGAATATTCATAACCCTAAAAGGAAGGTAACCACAAAAGGTGAGTTTTTTTTTTTCATCAAAGTGAAAGGAGGGGAAAGCGAAAGAGAACTTTACATGGTGAACGCCGATAGCAGATTGTTTATATGTTGTAGATAAGGAAATTGCTGGAATGACGGCTCCCGTATTTGGATCAGGTTCTTGTCCTACGTGAATAGCTCTTGTACCAAATCCCAATTCTTTAATCTCTTGTTTTAAATTATTATCACCATTTAATGCAATATTTGGGCTCATATTAAAAGAATTATTTGTTTTACAAAATGAAAAAAGGTTTTCGAGTTCAAAGTTGGTATTTGGATATTTCTTTTTGTTTTTTTTCTTTTGCAGAATATATGAAAATTTTTCGAGTATTTATAATTTTTTCATCATTAATTTGTAATCATTCTAGAAATATAATATACTGTATATGATGAATAACATAATAATATCGTAATTCGATGAAAAATTGCGTGATTGAACAAGTTGGCGCAGGTTAACTTTGTTGGTAATCAATATTTATAATAGTATTGTTTTATAGTATTACGTATAAGATTGATCTCTATTCATCATGTGATAAGCCAATTTATTGCGGACATAAATGTTTTAAATTAATTAGACACATTATTATCACCTAAATTTGTGACTTCAAGGGTTATCTCTTTCCACATATACATGTGGATATTCGGAATTGTAGGGAGGTTGTAATAACCGTAAATTTTGTAATTTGACGGAAATAAATTGGTAATAATACCAATAATATAAATAATATATCGTCTACAGTAGAATCTATTTGAGTAAAGAACATTTTTAAACGTTCTATATATTTAATCAAAAGAGAAACAAATAGTAAACAAGACAAAAAAAAGGCACTAGATTTTTTTTGGAAATATCATATATGGTATATATATTTAATCAATATATAAAAAATAAAAATAATTTTTTTTTTTTTGCTTTTTTTTTTTTTGTTCAATAAAATAATAAACATAAAAAGTTATATAAAAAAAATAATCGAAGAATCTTAACTTATTCAATTTTTTCCACCTTTTTTTTTTTTAAAAAAAAAAATAAAATTTAATTTGCAGTCAACTCTCGATATACCGAACCTCCATGACGAAATTTTGAAAAAAAATTCTCGCTATATCGAGAGGTAATATATATAATATATGAAAAAAAAAAAAAAATAAAGAGTGGAAAAATATAAGAGCGCGAAATCGTTAAATATAAATTTTCAACGCTAAAAATAATTTCAGTAGAAGTATATTGATTAAATCGAAATAAAATTTTCAATGCAAATATATTGATTAAATCTAAAATAAAATTTCCATATCGATTTAATCGTTTAATAAATTTAAATAATAAAAAATAGGGGAATAAATCATTGGAAAATCTTTTTTTTTTTTTGTTTTTTTTTTTGCCATATCAATATAATAATAATAATAATTCACTTGAGTTGAAATCTTTGCTAATAAAGATGAATTCGAATTAAAAATTTAACACCAAAAAAATTTATTCAACAAATGCATTAGGCTTTTTTTTATGTACCAAACCTTACCTTAATACAACTTCAAGTTTACTTAGAAGAGACAACTTTCTTTGCGGCAGCTGCGACCTTTTCTCTGAATTTTTCCGGATCGTTCATAGAATGAGCCAATTCGCGTAAATTATCAGTGTCCAGAAGGTTGATGGTGACCTTACTAGCTGTAGCACTCTTAAGCCCAATACTCTGTTAAAAACATAAAAAAAAAATTTTCATTTAATAACGTTCGGAATTGCATATTTAACAGCAAAACAAAAAAATTTACCTTGACTTTGGGGAATAATCTATCGCCAAGCTTTTGTTTTTGTTCATGAATTGGTTTGTTCCTAAGGTTATCCATAAAATCTTCGATTTCCTTATATTCAGGAGTATGAATTCCGTTACTAATGGAAGCAGGAATTTCTGATATATTAGGTGATCTTACAGAATGAGGAACCATAGGTTCCATAGATTTATATGTTGGAGGTGTAGAAACTGGAGTGATATCAGCAGAAATCAAAGGCTTAGGAGTAGAAAATGTCGTGCTAGTATCGTCGTTAAGGACAGCTTCCAATGCTGAATTGGCTTCAACGATTCTATTGTGAAGATACTCGGCATTGAAGTAGCAGAGCGTCCTTTCCTTTGCGCTTAAGGTCATGAGTAGGTCAAGAATTTCCGCAGAGTTACGAGGACAAACATTTTTAATGACATTAAGGAATTTTTCCCTTTGTGGAATTTGTGTGACATTATTATTATTCATAACAATGTTATTATTATTGTTGCCATTACTACTACTAATATTACTGTTGATTGAAGTCGGTGCAAGATTGAGACTTGTTCCCTCATTAACACCACGACGTTTCCTCTCGTGAAGGAAGGTTCTGGCTTCAGCAATCTAAAGAAATACAGGTTTATACATGTTTTTTAATAATGAATTACAAAAATAAAGGATTAATCTACAATAATGATTTAACCTTTTGTTGCAACAGCGGAGCATCTTTAAGGATTAGAAGAACATCGGTAACCTTCAAATTTAACAAATGATCAATAATCGGATTAACTTCTTCGGATGGAACACTGGGGATGGATTTGAATCTTTTTTGTAATTCAGACATTAAAACCTCTCTGCGGGCCTTTGGAGCCAACCCGCTAAGATCTTCCTGACCAAATTCGTTAATAGTATTAATATTGTAAAAGTCTGAATTACGCCTGGAAGGTGCGCGACTCTCAGATGGAGAAGCAGGACTGCCATTGAAATGATTAGCCAATTTTGCCTCACGCAACTTCTTTGGTTCATGTAGCCTAACAACAATCTGCTTGGTTCCAAGGGTCTTTCCGTGCATGGAACTCTTCGCTTTATCAGCTTCTTCAGCAGTAGTATAACTAACAAAACCAAAGCCTTTTGAGTTTCCAGTCTCCTGGTCTCTCATGACACGTGCGCTGATAATACGACCAAATTTTCTAAAATGATTGAATAAATCGCTACTGGAAATATTGGCATCAAGATTTTTAATAAATAAATTACATGGATCTACGAACGGAGCTTCAGGACTAGGTGACGCTGGAGCTGCTTGGTTATGATTATAATTATTGTTATTGTTGTTACTAGATCCTTGAGGTGAATATATGTGTCCCTAATATAAATAAATAAATCTCATTTGTTAATGATCAAATAATTTATAAATTGAATTGATATTTGCAAGTGGATTTTGTATCCTTACAGAGCCAGGAGGGTTGTTGTTACCGTGATTAGCAACATTTGTGCGAATTTTAGGCACGTTATTATTGTTGTTATTGCTCTTGGTATGAAATTGAACTTGGCTATAAGGTATAAAAAAAAGGTACATCATTATAAGCTTTAGATGTATCAAAAAAAAATTTTTTTTTTTATCATTAAATATTGGACTTACATATTTCTGCCCCCTAACATTGTATAGTGCTAGTTTGAATGTTATAAAATGCATTATTAGTTTTAAGAACCTATGATTTTGATTGGCCAAAACGATACATATAAAGAAATGAAGAAATAAATATATGTGTTATATATACGTATATGTGAGAGTATTTACCATAGTCTCTGCGGCTTTCTCGGCGTCACTTTGTTTGAAAAATTGAACAAGTGCATATCCTCTAAACTTATTATCTTGATATTGCAACCTGCAAGAGAACAAAGGACCAAACTTTCTAAATTCGTCATATAATGTGAAGTTGGTTGTTGATTTTATATCCAGCTGCTTAACCTGCAAAATGTACGCATTAGATGACGGCTCATTCACGTGTGAAGCGTTAGCAGGATCATTAATTAATAATTTTAAATAAGTCTTATTATGATAAGTTTCTAACTTGCTGTTATTGTAGATAGCGAATGCCTTTTCGGCTGTGAAAAGTTCAAAGATGAGAAAGTTGATCAATAACAAAACTTTTTACAAAAAAGAAACGTGAATCTTTTTTACATTATTTATGAGCTTTAGATATACGATACCATGATCAATTGTGGCAAAATTGAGAACAGCAGATATAGGGGTCGTATTACGGATCTCTACACTGTAAAAGAATCACAAAAAAAGTTATCAGATTACGTAAATCACAACTTTTAAGTAATCAACGGTATAGCAACCTTATGAGTTCGACATCCTTAAAAGGGACTTTTAAATCTTCTTCGCTAACACTGTAGTGAAAGTCGGTTACATATAATTTTGGTTCGACGAAAAATGGTGAACTAATAGAGTCAGCTTGGTTTGGCATCTTAGAGTAGGAGGATTTCTTATGATATTCCAATGTTGTCATTCCCAACTATTTTTTTTGCTATAATTCAAATCTTAATTTTGCATATCCCTCTAGGACAATAAAAGCAATAAATCTGGTTTAATATGCCAATTTGGTTTTTAATAACCAGCAATAATATAAATTAGTCCTCTGTGCTCTCGAAATAATTGAAAGCTAGGACAATTAATAATGCCAATAATAATATAATTAGCTCTTTAAACAGAAAAACTTAAAAACGTAAATGCCTATAATAATAATGAAAATGAAATGAAAGCGAAGCTTTTTTGAATCGAATTTATATACCGTGCACCGCTGTGCCAGGTTACACCGAGAATATTGTTCGATTTATGTGGCGCATAAAAAGGGCCAAACCTCCTTTTTGGAGTTCTTTATAGAAAACACACAAAGGAAAAGGGATAAAAAAAATTTTTTTCCTTAGTTGCTATATACATCAACTTTGATATAACTATTCAGAACATTTAAGGTCCAAAGTATCAGTTCGTTAATCTTTAATTTTTTAAAAAAAAAATTTTCGTAAGGAAAAAAACGACAGGGACTGCGATCATTTCTAAAACGAAATTTTTATTTGGCATATTTTTGTATCACCCAAATTAAGCCAATAATACTAGTTTGTACCCTTTTTTTTTTATTCTTATATTATATTATTTAAAAAAAATAAAAATAAACGCGCGTAGAAAAGACGCGAAAAAACAATTTCTTCTAAAAAATTCATCTTTGTTGTTTTTATTGGTCCCTCCGTTTTATTGATTTCGAACTTTGACGCTAAAAAATATTTAGTCAAAAATATTTTGTCCTTTGTTTGTAGTTGCACAAGTGCACAAAGAGATACAAAGAGATCTGACCAATTCAAATCAATCACCGCAAACAGGCCTATTGGAAACTTACATTTCAGACGTGCATATAAGCAAACAAAGAATCAATTCCAAAAAGAGTTAGAACCTTTTTTTTTTGAAAGAAGCATCATTTTGGAAATAATCAAATATTTTTTAACAATTGTTTATATTCTCCATAATTCCAATTGTTTTGAAAGAAAAATCTAAACTAAAAAAAATTAAAATTCGAGACTGGTTTTTGCGTAACATTTAAATTGAATGCATTATAAGCAAACCACCTTGTCCATCATTGGCATTTGGGTTTAGTAGGAATTATATTTCACGTGATATCGAACGATTTCATAGAACCTACCAATATTTAGTAATTGGCCAGCATTAACATAACTCTGAGCACTTTTTTGCTTTACTAGTTATAGGTTCATTTCATGATAAGTTGCAAATATCATGTTCAATGTGAGTCAAATTTTTTGAACTCTGTTTTCTTTATTACAGGTCAAAGTCCTTCTCAAAGAACCTTGTTAAAAGAACTCGATTTCTGGCATGTAATGCAATTTTGCCTGATAATGTGCCACACATTTCAATAAATTTGGCTGATGCACTTCTAAAACGTCTTTTAACAAGGTTATAATCGTACACTCCAAATGAATGAAAGAATAAATATATCTTCAATCTGATAATAAGGATTTAGTTAATTATAGCTCATTCATGTTTACTCAGTCTCATCTCTTGGAAATTATCTAATTCGGAATTGTTATGGTAGAAATTTGTTATTAAACACCTTTAAAAGAACTTAATTATTTTTAGGTATTATTATAACTTAAACTTAGATTCCTTTCGCGTCCAAAACAAGAGAATTATATTTTCCTATTTTTAGTTTTGTTATTACTAAACCTGAAATGGAAAAGGCTCGTAAATCATATGTTATCGAAACTGGGTAAAAATTATATTATTATAATCTATTAAATTTGAATGTTTAGTGTTAAATGGTATAAATCACAAATTTTAGCTTTGGGCCAAAATTTCATATACTATCAAGTGGGCGAACTCTCTATTTGCTATTTACAACAATTTTTTTTTAAAAAAATGAATCTTGTTAAATAAATTAGCTTTTAATCTATATAATAAATTTATTCATTATATTTTCATTTTAAATAGATTGAAATACTATTAATCAATGCTAGAAATTTCAAGTTTTGTAAATCTTCAGTATTTGCTATAATACTGTATATTTTACATAAAAATTGTACACGACAAATTTTATTTAATAAATATAAAAAATTATTATTCTAGTACTTAAAGATAGTATGCATATATCTGCAAAATTTTAGCGCAGAATTTTTTCATTAATTTAAAAAAAAGTTGATAACGGTACTTTATATATGTGTATTGCAAAACATTACTTCTAATAAAAGTCACTCAATATAATGATAAAAATTGATATTTCGTTGCTTGATAAAATCTATGTATAAAATATTTAGTTTATATTATTGATATTCCGATCGGAGCTAAATAACAAAAATAAAGCAGAATAAATGATCGACAGGTGATCGAGATAAAATCGAGATGTCCGCTATGCTACTTGAGTCCGGATCTTAATTAGTTGATTTATCACGTGATGGATCGATCCTTTAGATTGAGATCGATCATATGATTGGATCGCGTCTGTCTCCCTGAGATCGTTAAACATCCCGTTATATTCATATATTCATCGTGTTACAAATATTCGAAAACCAACGCTTTCTCTCATTCATTACCTTAGATTTTCATCAAAAGAAATAAAAAAGAAAATTATCTTTTGGAAGTTGAACATTATAAAAACAGATCAGCAAATACTAAATCCCGAATTACCTTTGATTGAAACTAGAAAGCTAATATTTATTGTAAATTTACCAATAGATATCAACTCACTACTGCTAAAGAAATATAATTAGATCGCAAAAAAAAAAACTTTACCTGTGAAGTTATCAATTCATTTATCAACCATGTATTGCATGCGTTGGTTTATTCCTTTATTATTACTCCCTTTTCCTAATGCTCCACCATTCTTTGTTCTGACCTTTCTAGTATCATATTTCTTACATCAAAGACCATGGTAAGGAATTTAAATTAATGCTTTTTAAGTTACCCTTTTTAAGTTAACATGTAATTAACCTAAATAATTGTACAATTGTGGTAAAAAAAAAAATAAAATAAAATAAAGCGTGTATTGTACAATATTACTTCTCGCACTATTTTCTAGTACATGTTACTGGGGTCAGGGACGTTGTTGGCTGGACACGAATCACGGTCAATTTCTAGAGCCAAGAACGATTCATTCTTTAACTTCTTCATCTAATGAAATTGCAAGTGGAAATTTATTAGAAAAATCTGGAATGACAGCTTAATTTGAAATCAAATAATGTGTGTAAAAATCTAAATAATTATTTATTTGGCGCGATCTTCAAATGGAAAGAACATTTTTATTACAATTTATATTATATTTTTAATTTTTTTTTAGATCAATTCAATTCATTACAAGTATGATAATGTGTTATATATACTTTTGCAACATTCATTTCTATTTGTTAAAAAGCAAAAACTTTTTTTTTCTTTTTTTTTTTTAAAAAAAAAAAAAAAAATTGTAATATATTTAATAGCATATAACGAATTAATTATAGTTCATGCGGTTTTATAGTATATGATTAGTGGTAGTATACGCGAAAACAATCTAAACTTTTAATGAGAGCTTAATTAATATCACCATTGTTGATATCAGTATTTATAAAAATACAATCATCGAGAAATCACGCATACATTATAAAATATATTATTAATTTAGTTATTTCGTGTAACATTGCACGAATTACGTGTTAATTTAACAACACGCGTAAACGAACCAAATTTCTTTTGTTCGTTGTCAACGATCCTTAAGAAAGGAGATCTATATTTTAATATTATTCTATCTTAGCATTAAACTCAGGTCCGCAATCTTCATGTTCACAATGTTATTAATGAAGAGGTTCATCACTATTGGAGATTCGGTTTAGATGAAGATATACATCCGTTCCAAACCTATCATGTAAAGAAGTCAAATAAATGTAAAATGAATTTCAAAAAAAAAAAAAAAAAAAAAAAAATTGATATTTTTAAATAAAAAAACCTTACCCTTCCATTGAAATTAACTTCAAATCACCACCAAAATATCTAGCATACTGTTGAAAAGTTTATTGATTTAAAATTTATTTACTTACAAAAAAAAAAAAAAAATTATGTATAATAATAATTATTACCAGTCTACTAATGGGTAGTCCATAGCCAAAACCTGCCATTGGAGCTTTGAAATCTGAATCGATGAAATCTGGATCCAATTTCTGTACTTCTGCTGTCGTGTACATGTAAGTCCATACCAAAGGGATATTGCTTCTTGGTATACCGCCACCCTCATCCGATATTTTGATTGTGATATCCTCTTTTCCTTCGGCTACAATTACTCTAATTGGAGGATATTCGTCTACGTCATCGCCAAACAATTCTACTACGGCACGCAAACTATTTTTTAATAATTCAAATAACATATGGCTCAAATGTGTGGGAACGTAAGTAAAAATTAAATCAGGTGGACAAAATGTCTGAATTTCAGGTGCACGAAAGAGTCCATAATATTCTTCACAGATGAACCTGGCATTATCCGCCGCATCTTGTACAGTTTGCGCAATGTTAGTTTTGGTACATATAATCCCTACATAATCTGATCTTGATGGAAGACGATTAAGCGCAACGTGTTGACCTAAAAATAGTCTGCAATTTTAGCAAATTACGCTCAGTTAAAAAAAAAAAAAATAATAATAATGAAACATTCCGTTTCTTGAAATTTAAAAATTTATGCATACTAACCAATTAGCATACGAATCCCAATGCGTGACATATAAAAACGATCTAAAAATGCTTGAATGTCTGTATCAATGACGGCTGATTTCTTATGCTGCTTGTATTCTAAAATTCCCTGAGCTTAAATTCATAACGAAATCAAATATGTATGTGTTTATATTGATTGAAAAAATATATATTTATTATCTTTATATATAAAGATGAATAAAAAAAAAAAAATTTGCGGACGCGCCTTACCCTAAAATGTTAATACTAGGGTGTGAGTAAAAACGTTTAAAGCGCTTGCATAAATCCACATTAATCACATACCACTGTGGTTACAACAGGATCATGACGTCGTTTGATTGCTTCAATCAATTTTGTAAATTTTTCGTTATAATAACGAACTTCAGGCGGCCAATCTAGATCGTCAATATTTGAATAATATCTAAAATCAATCAAAAATACGCGTAATTAGAACTCGTGTATTATTACCATAATAAGATAACAATATTTCAAGATTAAATCAGATACCTATGACCAATTGGTACAGAAGGTTTTAATTTTCCTGAATTGGTCAAATTTATTGAAAAGTTTGGCACATTATCAGGTAACTTTGTTTGTTCAGCAGAATTTGCAGAAAGTTTCTCCCTTATAATCGGTGGAAGCTCGGGTTTTGGAAAATTGACTAGATCCTAATGAATGGTACAAGTTTATGTGAAAAAAGTTCAATCCGCAAAGTACTCCATTCTTATAAACTTCATACCTCAAAAGACTGAGCATACCAATTTTTGACTTTGATAATTGATGGCATTTCACTCAAATTATGTGGTAAATTATCTAATTCCTTAACACGATGTGCAATGCGAATTGGTAATTCATCTTTAAAAAAAAAATTTAAAAGACGTTAACATTTCAATTCGAAGTTTTACATTAATCAAGCGCGATATTTAAATAAACGAAAAGCATTACCTGCCAGAAATTGAGTTGCTCTTAACAAAGTTCCTTGAGAAGGATTTTGACCTGTAATAAAGAATAAGTGAACTTGATTTACAATGTTTTAAGATAAACAGAGTATTCAAAAAAAATTTGACGCGCACCGAACATGACCATCTGTCTCAACGACACGCCCGTTGGAGGGAAACGTGCGAAATGCTTAATTTTCTCGTATAGTTGTGATGTAATTCTGTACGCCATAATCCTAACTTATCATGAGGTCTTCGCGACAAGTCTTTAAAATTAAGCATTAAGTGAACGAAGGATGAGCAGATTTTGAAAGAACGTGAAAAAAAGATTTTAATGAGCCAATAACCAACTACATCTAGTAAAGGAAAAGCCAGGCGTTGGTTTTTCGAATATTTGTAACACGATGAATGAATATTTCATATTTCATGATCAATAAAAACCGGACCGAGATCGGATGGATCGGATCATTAACATAACTTTGAACGTGTTTGTTTGTTCGTGAAACTTCACGTTGAGCACATTCCGAATTAGGTAATTTTCCAAGATATGACTCAGAGTAAAATTAACTAAATATTTATTTTATGGATAAATAATACAATATCAGATTTGAAGATATATCTAATTCTTTCATTCATCTGGAGAGTACATATGCATTTAAATAACCGATTATAACCTTTTTAAAAGACATTTAGGGGTGCATCAATGTGATGTGATATAAGTTATGACTTTTTAATCCAATATCTTTAAATAAATAATCGATTTCTTCCGTTTAAATATAATTTTTGTGCCTCTTTTTTTTTTTTTTTTTTTTTTTTTTTTTTTCAAAATTCTTTATACACATCAAAAATAGCAATTTTTTTTTTCCCCAGGAGATCCTTTATATTTATATAACCTTAAATACCTACCCGAAACTAATTCTTTAACCATTCACGCTAATAGATATTAATTTCCTAAATTTTTTCTTGATATTTTATGAACATTCTCCTTGGAATTGAGAATCCATCTTATACCTACCTAATATAATAATATTATATAACCATACACAATTTATGTTCTCGTATAAAACAAATTTTTTCAAAAGGAATTTTTGTACATTTTCCTTTTTTGACCTTTTCTCTTCTCAATTTTACTCATTATCTCAAATAATATATGAATGTTTGATCCCAACGAATTTCAATCACCATAATCAACATCGTGTCATGAAAATCATGATCGACTCTCATGACTCGTAAAAGAAAGAAAAAAAAAAACAAAGCATGCATTCAATAATGAGGTTGTGAGCCTGTAAAAATCCTCAGATATCTTAATAAGGACGATATCTCGAATTATCCCTGCGATCTTGACGATCGTCTTGTTTGTTCTGTCTCCCGTATCCTTGATCATAACCATGTGAGCTATCGCTGTTGCGATAGCCTCCGCCTCCATAGCCTCTATCGTCATCACCATAACGACCACTACCACTACCATAAGGAGTGCCGCCACGACGTCCTCTATACCCACCTCTAGGTGCTCCGGAATATCGACCTCCACCGTAACCGCCTTCCCCTGGTGCATTAGAACGAGGTGTATGACATTTGTAACATTCCATACGTCTAGCGAAATTATTTGCATTACATCTAATTTCCGAAATAAAACCGTCAAAAACCATTAAATAATTTGTTAGATAGATTTCTACAGTGGATGCAAATGCTTACGATTCACATGCCCAATCACCATCACGGGGAGGAGGGCCACCTCGACTGCCCCTGGTAAATACACGTCCTCTACTTCCTCTAGCACGAGCTCTAAATCCTGAGGTTGATATCTTTCGCACAGACATCTCTACTTTTATAACCTTAAGAGATTTTTTAAATATATTAAATTAGCAAATTACTTATATTTATTAATATAATTCTTTATGGAGTAAATTTAATATTCGAACCTGATCAAGGAACTTTTGGTTATCGAAATATTTGATAGCAGCTGCTGTTGAGTCGGCGTCTTCATAAGTTATAGTTGCATCTCCCTTAGGAAGTCCGGTATCTTTATTATAATATATCCATACTGTAAAAATAAATTTATTTATTATTTATTTATTAGTTTATACATTGAATTTAAAGCTTTACATCTTATATTGATTTTAATAATCTTACTTTTTGGCTTTTGTGTCTTTCTGTCTATTTTTAACATGCCAAGGCTACCGAATTTTTCCGCCAACTTCTCTTCAGTAACGTCTTTGCTTAGATTCGAAATGTAGATCGTGTCGCTAATTGTTTGCACAACAGAATCATCCACATAATTATCTAATATTACGGATGTTTATTCCGCATAATAATAGTAAACTAGAATGAGAAGGCAAACGAGATCTTGAAGTAATAAAAAGCAATTTGGAAAAGAAATCTAACCCTTATAGCCACCGTCAGAACGGCTTCCGTAACTGTCATAAGAACCGCCTTCTTTTGATGGAGGATCGCTATATCCACCTTCTCTACCATTTTCTCGAGGCTTGTAGCCATAACTATCACCATACGGATTTTTATTACCTCCATAACCAGAGGAATCACCATAATCACTACTACGATCGCCATATCCTCCTGTTTTATTACCTCCACTGCCATATGAACCACTACCAGAATTATATGCTGTGGCCGTAGAACTTCCTGCTGATGAACTTTGACCTGCTTGATAGCTTCCAGATGTAGTCGGTGCAGGATAACTTCCGTAACTATTATTATATCCGGAAGAATAGCCACTCCCTTCATAACTATCATTACGTTGAGAAGCGTAACCTTGTGTCGTTGCTGGAGGTTGTTGCTGAGTATTTGAACTACTGCTACTGCTGTTGTTACCTCCTGCTGGAGGATTACTTCCGTAATAATAATCTGAAGAGCTGTTGGTTGGAGCTGTTGTATACCCACCTTGATTATAGGATTCGGCATCTATAAAAAATATATACAAATATATATATATATATTAGAAATAGTTCATATAAACTTCACAAGATATTTTGAAAGAGAGGACAAGGTATGTAATGCATACTTGCTATTACATCGATGTCAAACAATAAATAAAACTACGCTCGAATATTGATACAGTTTTATTCCCTATTGGAATTTACTGTCAAAAATTAAATACAACGCTAGATGTTATTTTCTAGAATTTGTATTTAACTTTTTACAAGAAACGACTTTAAGTTAGATTTAATATTTAATAAACGCTGTAAACCTACATGGATACGAACTATAACTTCCTGATGAAGGATCTTGTTGACCCTCATAATTTGAATATTGATCCATGGTTGTTTCTTAATTTAAAAAGCTGAAGAAAAAAAAAAATTCAAAAACCAATACAAGTAACTTCCTGTAAGAGAAATAAATTAATCATATAGAGACAAATTTGCATAAATTCAAAATTGTGTAAAGAATTACTTGTAACATCACACTATGTACTATAAAAGAAAATTACATAATTTAACGCGTATTTATTTGGGCAAATTACGTTTTTCATGTAGATCGTCGTGTGACGAGGCGTAGTACGTATCAATGATGATCAATCTACACTTATGCATATTTAAAGAGTAATTACTAAGTAATCAAAATATTAAATTATTTTTTTTTTAAGGGCGTCCTTTTAAAAAAAATTAATTTATACCATTTTATTATAAACAGTTCTATTATAAAAAATATTTATTATAAATTAAAGTTTTTGTAAAATAAATTTCATAAAAAAATAAAATATTTTATTAATTCATATATTAATAAAAGTTTTATCTAATAAAAAAATAAATTTATTTTTTGTTGAACTAAATAAAATTAACTATTTAATAGAATTTTTTTTTTTATTATATATTATTAAATTACAATTACATTTATCTATAATAATTTTATCTATAAATATATTATATAAAATTTTTTTTATAATCATATATATATATTTTTAACAAATTATTATAAGATTAAAATTATTATTTCTTAAACTATAAAGTAAATAATTTATCTTCAAATATAAAAAAAGGTAATAATTTCTTAATAATATATAAAATTTAATTTTAATAATATAATTATTATATAAAAAATATAGTTTAACATATATTTTATCAACTTTATTTAAGTTTATTAAGAAGTTTTTTAAAATAATTCAATTTAAAATTTAAGTTTTAAAAATTTATTATCTAAGATTTCAAATATTAGATAGTAAATTAAATATTCTTGAAATAAAAAATCTTTTTATTTTATTTTAACTTAACAGTAATTCCTCTAAATTTTTTAACCAACTGTCAAAAATTTTTAATAAATTATAAAATTGTAATAATTAAAGTTATTCTTTATAATAAAATTTTTTAAAATTATAAATTTTTAATAAATAACTACTTTAACATAAATTGATAAATTACTAATTAAATTGTATTTTGATAAATATTATTTATTAATAATTTAATTAATTTTAATATTATCAAAAAATAAAAATTATTATAATATAATATATATATTTATAAAATTAATTTAATTTTTTATAAAAATTTATTAGAAGAAAATTTATTTATAAAACTTCTATTAATTTAAAGAAATTTAAATTTAAATTTAAAATATTATTATAATTAATTAAAAAAATAGTTAATTATAGTAAATAAATTTTTTAAATTTAAAAATTATTAAAAAAGTAAATTTATTTATTATATATATAATATATCACTTCTAAGTAAAATTATATAATACTAGGCAAAATTAAAATATGTGATATTTAATATAAAATATAAAAATTAGATTTTTTATAATTAAAAATTTTTAAGTCTTCAGAATTTATATAAAAATAAAAATAAAAATATAATACAAATGATAAAAGTGAAAAAATAATATTATACATATATAATGAATAAATTATTTTTTATTAAAAATATAATTATAAAATTTTATAATAATTAAAAAATTATCTTGAATATTAATAAAAATTAAAATAATAATAAATATTATAAAATTTTATATACAGTAAATTATAATATAATTAAATTTTAATGAAATATTTATAAAAAATTTATTATTTAAAATAAAGTTTAAAAAATTATATTTTTAAGAAATAATAAAAAATTTGACTTTATATATTAATTATACTGATTGAAATAATCCAAATTAACTAAAAATCAGATGGCTAATTTTAGGTTGATTTTAATACTATTTATGGCTAATTTGTTATATTTTCTGATTAGCATAAATAGGTGTCAATAGACGCTGATTGACTTTAATCAGACATGACTATTCAGCATTAATTCAGAACTTAAATTCAATCATAAATCAGCTTAAAATTAGTCTCAATTCAGTAATAATTCAGATGCTGATAGATGTTGATCAACTTCAATCAGACATAGCCATTTTGCATCAATTCAAAACTTA
Organism: Funneliformis mosseae; assembly: GCA_910592005.1. Classification (NCBI taxonomy): domain Eukaryota; kingdom Fungi; phylum Glomeromycota; class Glomeromycetes; order Glomerales; family Glomeraceae; genus Funneliformis; species Funneliformis mosseae. Next base: position 283 of record CAJVPP010001156.1, on the reverse strand, counting down.
AATTCAACCATAAATAAGCCTAAAATTGACCTCAATATAGCATCATTCAGCATCAATTCAGAACTTAAATAATCATAAATCAGCTTAAAATTGGTCTCAATTTGATATTAATTCAGTCAAATAAGCATATAAAATTGATACAATCAGACCTCTCTAAATGCATCCCTTTAAGACTGAGTAAAAGAATGCATTTAAAGAGTATATGTATTAATGGAAAATATACATTTTAACAAATTTTTATAATTTAATAACTATAATTTTATTTTATTTATATGTATCAGAG
>CAJVPP010001155.1:0-22296 GCA_910592005.1 Funneliformis mosseae | reverse complement strand
AATCCTCACCTGTGATTTCTTGAGTAATTGTCTTAGTTTTATTTACCCCTTTTGAGATTTTATTTGAAGCTACGAAATCTAACGTAATAGCGTCAAATATCTAAAACAGAACAAATAAGATTATCTTAAATAAATTTTTTAATTTCATATGTTGTATTAATATATCTTGATCATAGATAATACTCTGAACAGTTCATTTCAGTTCAGATTATAGGTCAATCTAAAACCAAACTGAACTGTAAACTGGTAAAAATCTGAACTGAACTGAAAATTTCAGATTAATCTGAAATTTCAGATTGTTTGAAATGATCCTTTTATCATTCTTTAGAATAATAATTTAATCATTTCAATTGAATGATTTTCTTATCGTTCATTTAGAATGATAACTTCAATTATTCCAATGAACGATTCTTTTATCATTCTTTTAGAATGATAACTTCAATCGCTCCAAATGAATGATTTTTTTATCATTCATTTGAAATGATAACTTCAATCATTCTAAATGAACGATTCTTTTATAATTCTTTTGAAATTATCCTTTTATCATTCTTTAGAATGATAATTTAATTGTTTCAATTGAACGATTTTCTTATCATTCATTTAGAATAATAACTTCAATCATTCTAATGAATGATTTTTTTATCATTCTTTTGAAATGATAATTTCAATCATTCCAAATGAATGATTCTTTTATCGTTCATTTGAAATGATAATTTTATTATTTCAATCGAATGATTTTCTTATCGTTCATTTGAAAAGATAACTTCAATCATTCCAAATGAACAATTCTTTTATTATTCTTTTGAAATGATCTTTTTATCATTCTTTTAAAATGATAATTTAATCTTTCCAATCAAATGATACTTTTATCGTTTATTTGGAATAATAATTTGATCGTTCTAATTAAATGATTTTTTTATAATTCATTTGGAATGATAACTTCAATTATTCCAAATGAACGATTTTTTTATCGTTCATTTGAAATGATAATTTCATCATTCTAATCAAATGATTTTCTTATCATTCATTTAGAATGATAACTTCAATCATTTTAAATAAACGATTCTTTTATCATTCATTTGAAATGATAATTTCATCATTCTAAATAATCTGAAACTTTAGATTAATCTGAAATTTTCAGCTCAGTTCAGATTTTTTCAGTTCAGATTAGATTTATAATCTGAAAAAAATCTGAACTGAGCTAAAAATTTTCAGATTAAAATTTTTGCAATCTAAAACTGAACTGAAGTTGATCTAAACTGAAAATTTTCAGATTATTCTGAACTATTTGAAGCTTTAGTCGTGAATGTAACATTTATGAGAATATTTAATTTTGATTAAATCCAATTGTGTTAATATTTCTATATTTATTGTTCTATTATAATGATAACATTCTAAATGAATAGATATATCTCTTTGTTTATCTGCTATAGAATACTTTACTTATTATTTTCAAGCTCAATTTGACAATTGCAATAATATAATATATGAAGAGAGTCTTTTTTTTTGATTTTTATTCTGATAAACCCATGAATATCCATTACCTTCTAAAATTAATGTTATTACATGATTACTAACTTCAATTTCAAGATTTTTCTTATTTAATGCATCTTTTTCTAAAATAAAGTTAAGAAAAGATGATAATTCAATATGAAGATCAATATTTAACATCACATTTTTCCCTTCATAATATTCATTTGTATTATTTAAAGAAATTAAATGATTATAAACAGTTTTGGCAATATTTGAATATTTAATTATTGTCAGATTTTTTTTCAAGCAAGAAATTTTAAGTTTATCTCAGTAGTATAAATATTTTTTCAAAGTAACACCTTTCTCATTCAGAAAATTTTCATAGCTTTGATAAATATGACATTCTTTACAAGTTTTATTTTGTTAGTTTGATATTGTGACATAGTAAAAGAAAATGTAATAAGAAAACTTTGCAATCTTTTATTATATTTAGTAAATGTTATATTACGTATTTAATAAAAAAAATAATCTTTTGTAAAAAAAAAAAAAATTATGAAAAAGAGGAAAAAAAAAGTGAGAAAAAAAAATTAACTTTATTCAATGTAAAAATAATTATATTAATTTGTTTACATCAGTGATTTTTGTAAATATAATTCCCAAAGGTTAGTATCTGTAATCATGTATTACCTAGCAAAACTATCTGGTTACCATTTTTTCTAGGCGACGCTAGGTAAATTTTCAGATAGAAACTTTTTGGCATCAGTCAAAACTCTTTCTTATAGAGCTTTTCGTATTGAATTTGAGATAGATTTACTTGAAACTTATAATATCTGAAGAAATCCAAAGGTTGTATTATAAATATTTCATGCGACTCTTTATTTTAATACATACTCTATTAGGTAATTTTATTTTGACATGATTAATATATTATTAATTAAATTTTTTTTAACAAAAAGTCTTATGTTTTAGCCACAAAGTAGGAATTGATACTCTGGGTAAAGATCAGTTTATTTATTAAATATATAATAAAATCTGTACAGTTAACCTTATTAATTTATCATACGATATATCTTAGTAAATTAATAGTTTATTGTAAAAATAGTCCTCATTTCTGTAAAATATACATAGTAATATATCAGATCTCTCCTCTATTGTAATAAAAATTTTTTGAAAATTTCAACGCTTCATCCTTGACTCTGAGATTGTTATTTTACATAAGAAATAGTTGTTAATTCTAACTCCTAATTTAGGGTTAACAAAGATGAAGGTGATATATTATAAAGAAAATCAATTAACAAATGATAATTATTAAGAAATTAGAAAATACAAAGCGTAATTTATTAGGCCTTAAGAAAAGGTGTTAAACTTTTCTCTATCTATAACAAAATGAATTTTATTTATATTAATATTATATACATTTCTTTCTTAAAAAAATCATTTGAAATTCAGGGAATGGTATTGATAGTCAAATATTATTAAATGATTATATTATGAAATGCAAAAGAAACTAACTATTGCTATCTCACGATATGTTATTTAATAAGTCTTAAATGAATTTATTTAAAAATAAAGGCCAGATTATACATATATACAGAATTTTATTTAAAGTTAAACAAGGTGAAGTAAATTTAGAATCTGGAGCAGATAGTGATATTATCATTCATCTGAGATAATCAAATTAAATATTCTTGAAGGAAATAGTGACTTTAATACATAATTTACTTAAATATAAATTTATATTACTTTTAATAGCTTATAATTAATATTATTATTATTAATATTTAATTATTAAAATGTTATTAAAATATTTATTTATTAAATATCTAATACAGTCAACCCTCTCTAAATGCATCCTCTTTAAATACACACACTATATATTTTCTCTCTAAATGCATACTCTTGTTCAGTCCCAAGCATATAGAATTCATATAAAATTTTTCTCTTTAAATGTACACCCTCTTTAAATGCACATTTTTTAAAATTTTCACTATAGTCCCGAGGGGTGCATTTAGAGAGGGTTGACTGTAGATAGATTTAAATTTAAATGAATTCACCTGTTCTAAAAGATTAAGTAGGAATGATAAATTTAAAGCAATAATACGGGATTTGGTCATCTTTTACAATTTTAACCAAAAGATTAAAACTTAAAATTGATTTTTTCTTTTAAATTTAACAGATAAACTAATTAATGAAGCCTTCTATCTTTATATAACACATTTACTTTAAAGGAGCATATGCAAATATCATTCTTCTGAAATCATTTTAGTGCTATATCTAGTATTTGCAACTTTGTTGAAAATATCTAGTGACTTCTTTTTTGTCATCAGCTTTATTAAATAGTAAAGAACGTGATTGAGATGAATTATCAATACATCTATCTAAAACAATGATAGTTCTTCATCAATTAAGAACTGAATCAATTATTTGAGTCCAATAAGTAAAAGTTTGATATCTGAAAAAACAGAATGAATTAATATGTAATGAGGAAGGCAATTGAGAGAAACAGTATTTAAACTAAAAGAATAAGTAATTTGCAGAAATTGCGAATATAAGTTGATCCATTTAGGATAAAGGATAAGATTCTTAATATACTTATTTGATGTTTTAGCAAAATAGTGAAGTAGTTTGATGTCATTATATAATTTGGATAAAGCAATAGTTTTTTTAAAGAATGAAAAGACTTCGATTTGTAAATTAGAATGCATTTATTAGCAACAAAAATTAGGGAATCTTGAAAAAGATTTCAGATTGAATTTAAAATATTTTGTGATCAAACTGTATTGATTGAGATGAATTTAAGCAAATTAGAGGTAATTATATTGTCAAATCTGTCTCAAAATTTGGATTATTTGGAATCATCCATTTAATTATAGTTAAAAGAGAATTTTATTGGACTTTTCTTGGTAGATACAGTATCTTTAAAAAAGTTAATAAGTTTGGTCGAGATAATATAATAGTCAGAGATAATAAAATCTACTTGGGTGATATTACAGTAAGAATATTAAGTAATAATTCAAGGGTCATAAAATGTAATCAATTTGAGATGATAAAGTCTTATTTACAAAGGATGAATATAACGATCTGTCTTTTTTATAATGAATATTAAATGCATCATACAAATTGTAATGATCAAGTGAATTAATAAGATTCAAATTTAATAGGAAATTATTAGAACGATCAATATCAATGTTTCTAATGAGAATAATGTAATAATCTTGTTTTATGATATCATCTAACAAGTATTTTAAGTAGTTAACTACTATTTTAGTTATGACAGCTGGAATCTTTGCTAGTTAAAGATAACAATTTAAGACTAGTAGTTTTTGTTTGTTTGCAAATTGGAGTTTAGTGTAAATGATTCTATCAAATTTGAAGTCATGAAAAAATATATGTTTTGCAATATTAGGACTGAAGGAAAGGTTGATATCAAATTTGACTGATTGGGTGTTTTGGTTTTTGCTAAAAAAGTAGTATGGTCAGAAAAGTTATGATTAAATATGAAAGTATTTTCTTTGAAGTTAGTTTCTTGCAAACTAATAATTTCGAATTGATTGACTGAATATAAGAAAAAGAAATAAATTTGTTTTGAGGATTCATTAAAAGATTGAACATTATGTGTGGCAATTCTAAGTTTAGGAAAGGGTGGAGTTTGAGAAATAGAAGAATATGTTTTATTATTTGTAGAGACAGTAATCATGATAGTTAAGTAAAATTATTGTAGGAAGCTGTTAATATAGTGTTTTATTATTTTGTCAAAACTTTATTTAAGGATTCAAAAATACATATATCATGTTGGCTGAGAAGATTTTGTTTACAAGCATAGTTTAGAAGTTATGACAAATTTTGAGTAATTTGTTAAGTAAGGGAATAAACTCTAAGATACATTACTATTACTTTTAACAGATAAGTACAATTGTTTGTTTGTTTATTTCTGCAGATAAGCAGTACAAAGAGAAGTGTCAATGTGTGGAGATTTGTGATTAACTTTAGTGACTGAGATTAACAAGTTATTGTTAAAATCATCTGCTTCAGTAAAAGTGACAACATTAATATAAAAGGCTTTTTCAACAACAACTAATCTGTTTTGTGAAAATTTGAATTTAATACAAAGATCACTGAGTGTATTGGCAATAAATATGAGTTGAAAGGTAACAAAAGTTTTAAAATCTGAATCATAAATTAATCTCTCTTTTGATATACCGTTATTTAATTTAGGAATAAGATAGACTTCATTCTCAAAGAAATCATTTATGAGTTCATCTGTCTAATGCAATTTTAGCTTAATGCTAAAAGAGTTAAAAAAGAAAGATTTAAGGTAGTTTTAGAGGAGGAGGTAGTAGAGGTCTTTTTTTAGGCAAATCTTAGAAATTATTAGATTGCTGAAAAGACTTGGTCAAATGAGCAAAGGTAATATTATCACAAACAGCACCTCTAATAGGGTTTCATTTAGATACAATATAATTGAAAAATTGGGCAGGTTGAAATTTCTAGTACAAATTTTGCATGTTTTGATCTTTTGGTGTCTGACGATATTTTAGATAAGAAGAGGTATTGTAATATGCTAATGAATAAGTAGCACAAAGTTTTACTTTTGGGTCAGTCCATTCAAGTTTCTTATTATTTAAAATCAAATTCTTGATGTCCATTGCTGCTTGTGCATCTTTTTTCTTAAGAAAATAGAAAAAACATATTGAAAGTAGTTATAATTCAAGCGTACTTAAGAAATAATCCAAGCAGTAGCAAAATCATATTTTCTATATTTTAAAGATCATGTGATGTGATATTCCTAGAGAAATTAGTTAGTTTAGCTGAATGAGATGATTAGGCTTAAATATCTATGCTAGAAAAGCTATAGGAATAATAACAAATCATATCATTTAACAGATAAATACCATTGCCTTTTTTAATTCTACAAAGTTAGCTTGGTCATTATAAGTAATTATTGTTTTTTATCTTAGGTTTCTTGTTTTTATAGTAAAATAGACGATATTTTCAAATTTGAAAAAAATTTACAAAGTCTAGTTTCAGTAGCGTTTAGAGGAAATTCTGTAATTATGATTAATTGATCAGGTACATAAAATGCAGATTTTTTAATATCTAGTAGTTGAAATGTGGTATTTTCTATATCAGAATATTTGAGAATACAGAATTTATTACGTTCAAATTTGTTAATAAAGGCAACTTTAATAATTGATGAGTTCTGATTAATAGGATACTTTTCTCTTGTGACATTTATAAATAAGTTATATTTATCATAGTATAAATCTGTGATATTCAAGATCTTTATTTAGGAGTTAGGTTTAAAGAATTTTTCTAAGAGAACGAAAGTGAAAAATTTGATAATTTGAGTTAAAGGTACTTCAAAACTAAGAATTGAGGTGTCTAAAATATTTTTTGATATGTCAAAAGACTCATCAATACTCATAGAGTTTTCTGTATAGTAGTTTCTAAAGTGAGAGTCTCAGAACTTTTTTCTTTATTAAGGTTGTTGGTTGAACTTTTCTCGACAGGTTAACTTCTATTGTATTAGTGTCTTTTATAACAATAGGTTCAGTAGATATAAATAAATTTGAAGTGAATTCCTTGATTGAAATTTAGTTCATATTTTGCTTTTTTGTTGATACTTTATTATTAACAGGCGATGCTGAGTGACTGCAATTAGTATTCTTTCTTTCCGTTTTGTTTAACATTTTAGATCAACAAAATTATATCATAATATATACTACTTAGCATTATGATTGGTCAATATTTGTAGATCATTTTTTATTATTACTAAAATTCTATTGGTCAATGAAAATTAGCGTAATCACGTGATTTATAATGATTAAATCAAAAAAATGTCTCTTAAGTTTATTACTAAATTACCAAAAGTAACAAAAATAAAGAATAAGAATAATATAATAAATATAATAATCAAAGAAGAATAATTATATGATTTTATTAAGAAATTAAAAGTAAAAATAATCATTTTAAATCAAATAGAAAAATATTTAAAGGATCAAAAATTAAACTTGATTTTTATTTTTTATTTTATATTTATAAAAATATAAAAAATAATATTTAAAGTTAATCATAACTACTATTTATACCTAATCTGTTAGCATTTTTTACAACCTTATATTTTCAAATTATATACTTGTTAAAGCATTTATATCTTTTTTGAATACTAAATTTATATTATTAATTATAATAAAATTTTCATTATTATTAATATCACTATATTTATTATATATATTATATAATTATAGAATAATATTTCTATTTAGATCATAGAATTTCTCTTATATTAGCTTTTAAAAGATAGGTTTTGAATAAAATGGAAATTCTATTTTAAAAAACTTTCAAGATTATTTGAATCATAGAATTTCTCTTAGATCAGTTCTTTAAAAGTAGATTATAAATTTGTGGGATTTTTCTTTAAAAAAGAATATTTTTAACATTTTTTTTTCTTATTTATAATAATAGTTTTCAAAATTATTTGAATCATAGAATTTCTTTTAGATTAGTTCTTGAAAGGTAGGTTTTAAATGAAATGAAGTTCTTTTTTAAGAAAGAATATTTTAAAATATTTTTTTTTTTTTTTTTTTTTTTTTTGTAAAAATAGCTTATAAAATTATTTGAATTATGAAAATTTTCTTATATTAGCTCTTAAAAGATAAATTTTAAATAAGTAAATTCTTTAAAAAAAAATATTTATAATATTTTTTTTTTTTTTTATAAATACAGTTTCTAGAGTCATGAAATTTTTCTTTAAAATAATTTAAAGTAATTTTTTAAGAAAAAATATTTCTAATATACTTTTTTTTTATAAGAATAGCTTTTAAAATCATTTGAATTATAAAATTTCTCTTATATTAACTTTTAAAAGACAAGTTTTAAATAAAATGAGTATTCTATTTTAAGAAAAAATATTTTTAACATTCTTTTTTCTTTCTTTTTTGTAAAGAGATTTTTAAAATTATTTAACTCTAGATCAACTTTTAAAAGATAGGTTTTAAACTTAATAAAGTTTTTTTTTTAAAAAAGAGTATTATTAACATTTTTCTTTTTTTTGTAGAAATAGCTTTTGAAAATTTTTAAAAAATAAAATGTTTTTTGAATTAGTAATTAACTTATTATTTTATAAAGCTTGTAATTAAATAATAGTAACAGTACTTATTTAATAATAAATATCTTAATATTTATTGATTATTTTAAATATTTTAAAATATATTATTAAAATTAATACTTTTATAATAAATTTTATGATATTTTTTAAATATAAATTAAAAAAAAATGTAATTAATTAGTGATTTTTTATAAATAAATAAATAATAAATTATTATAAAAAAATAAACTTTTAAACTTATATATTTTGCTATTTATCAATCTTAAAAATATAAAAATACTATCATTTAATAGATCTTATTATGACAAATCCAATAAACTAAAATTTTATATTTTTGTAATTATTAGATAAAAAATTATTTTAAAAATTCAAAAATTAAAAAAATAATATATATTAATAATTATTAATTTTAAAAGTTTAAAAATATTTATTATTAGATATATAGGAGGATTTCTAGGAAAATCAGGCTCCGAGAAATTTTTCACTTAAATAAAGAGCTTAATACATTTTAATCTAATAACATCAAAAATTAAAATGCAATAAAAATCTCAATTTTGTTAAAAAATTCCCAGAACCTGATTTTTCTAGCAATCAACCCATATTATAATATGATAAATTTAAAATTTTTATTTTATTTTTTTATAATTATTAGATATCAAAATATTTTAAGTTTTCTAAAATGTTTTAAAAATAATTTTATACTTACAGTTTAAAAGATATTATTTTAATATAATATAATTAAATTTTAACTGATATTTTTTATTTTACTAATAAAATTGATATCAAATTCCAATTCTAATCTATAAATAATTATTATATTAATTAATCTTTTTAAATATAAATAAATTTTATTTATTTATATAATACAATCAACTTTCTATAAATGCATTTTCTATAAATATACATCCTTTATATATACCATTTTATTTAATCTCAATTTAGACCTTAATGCTAAATGCATATTTTTTATATATACATTTTCTGTAAATACACTTCTTATAAAAAAATTTTATATTGTTTACTTATAAATTTTTTGTATTATCTTAATTTTAAATTAATATTAAATGACTTTATATATATTCAATAAATGCATATCCTCTTTAAATACACCTTATATCTAGTTTTAAGAAGTATATATTTATAGAGAATTGACTGTAATTTTATATATAATACCTTTATATATGCATTCAATCATTTAAATCTTAACTTATTATTTTAACATAATATGATGGATTACAGCTAATAATAAACTAATTTTAAAATAATAAGATTATAAATTATAAAAATTTGAATTAAAAAACAATTGAATTATATTTATATATTAATTTTTCAATTTTTATTTTATAAATAATTTATTATCTAATAATTACAAAAAATATATAATTTAGTTTATTAAATTCATTATTTTAAATTCTATTAAATGATAATATTTTTATATTTCTAAAATAAATAGATAGCAAGATATATAAATTTAAAAATTTAATTTTTTTAATAATACTTTATTATATATTTATCTTTAAAAAATCATTAGTTAATTATATATTTTTTTAATTTTTACTTAAAAATCATTATAAAATTCATCATAAAAGTATTATTTTTTAAAATAATTATTTTAAAAATTATTTATAATAATTATTAATTTTATTTATAATTACAGATAAATTTATTTACAATATTATTAAAGGAATTCAAATTTCATATAAATAATTAAGTTTTAAATAATTAATCAAATATTTCAAAAATTTAAATTTAAATATAATTAATATTATTTAGATTTAGTTTAAATTAAATATAATAATCAGATTTTATGTAATTTTTGTATTTAAAATATTCAAATAATGTGAAATATAAAAAGAATGATAATTAATATATTTAATAAAAAATGTCTAAATTTAAATTAATTAATAAAGTTAAATATAATAGTATTTGATATGATATAATAAATAATAACTTAATCTATATAACTAATATTAAATTAATATTAAATTTATTTAGCAACACAACTTTATATAATAAATATATATATATATAACCTATATTTTATATATCTTATTTTATTAAGAAATTTAATATTATTTATTTTAATTGATTAAAAAACCATAAACTAAAAAATAAAATTACAATTTTAATATTGTTATAAAACAATTTTTATAACTTTAATTTTAGCTTAAACTTATTATAAATATCATAAAAATTTTTAATTTTTATCAAAAAATAAGCTATATTAAATATTTAATAAATAATAAATATAATATTTTATTTTATTATTTTAAAGACTTAAAATATCTATAAAATAATTTAAATTTTAAATAATTATAAAAATTTAAAATTATAAAAATGATATATTTAATAAAAATTCAAAATTTAAAAAAATTATTTTGATTATCAAATTAATATAAAAAAAATTATATATTAAAGATTTATAAAATTATTAATTAGTATTTTATATTATTATTTTGATTTAATTATATTAAAAAAAAAATTTTATAGAATCTAAATTTACTGAATATATTATTTAAATTTTTATTAAATTAAAAATATAAAATTATTTTTTTTTAATTTTAAAAAAATAAATTAAAGTTTAAAATTTAAACCAAATATTATAATTTATAAATTGATAAATTCTATATTAATTTTTATTAAAATATTATTTATTATATTTTATAACTTTTTTTTTTTAGTTTAATATATTTAAATACATATTTAAGTTTACTAATATATATTATCAATAATAATAATATAATATAAATAATAATAAAATCATTTGAAATTCATATTATAAATTTATTTTATACTCATCTTATCATATTTTCTTATAAAGCTACTTTTTTAATGTATTATAAAAATAATAAAAAGTTATTTACATGATGAAAAACTAATTCCATTATTAAAACACAATATTAATTTTGTAGCAATAATTCATAATAACAAAAAGATTATTTTCTCTAAAATATATTAACAATTCAATCTATCATTAATACAATAATATTTACTATAATACTTTAGAGAAATAGTGATTATGAAATGTTGTGATTATATGCTATAATAAGGTTTATAATATATTAGACCTATCGATATTATCAAGTTATATATTATAGGAATATACGATTCAGATTCATGATTATAAAATCGGAATATGAGAGCACTTTCCATGATCATCTCCTAACATGTTAGAGTTCCATTTGACTTAGATGATTGAGAATATCGCTCATTCAGTCTCAATAATTTTCCACATTCGAGGATCAATTCAGAGTACATGTTAGACATGTCCACATGAATAATATCGTGAAGAATGAAATAACTTCGTTATTAATTCCGAATTATGCCCTATTTCCGGAATAACTTATCTGAGATTTTGGAGGTTATTAATAGGGACTTCGTCTATTTTAGACATGATAGAATATTTGTAAGATATAATACCTTGCCGGCTTTGCTGATTCTTCTCGAAGACATCTTGACAAAACCAAGATCAAGCTTGTTTTTATTCATTAGAGTCTTCTGCAGTCGAATAATCTTCGCCAAAAATCCAATAGTTGATCAACTTTTCTGATCTCGAATGAAAGAGTTCCAAAATTGATCAATATTAGGACGTGCGATCTTAAGAGCGAGCATCATTGTTACACAACAGTAAATATTCCAAACACACCATTGCGAAACAAGTAGGATCGATTATATAATTAAGAAAGTGTTTTATTAGAGATACCAAATTACATTTGTGATATAATTGACTTATTTTGATGTTGCTACCGACAATATCTCTACATCATCAGAATCATCATCGCTTACGCATCAAGATTTTACACATATGCATTCAATGGCAGACCTAAAAATTAAATGTGTATGGATAAAACAATAAATAACTTTAACGTAGTTCCAATAAATGCTCAATTCCTTATGCATATCGTAAAATTATCGTGAAATTTGAAAATTATGACAATACCTACAATTTTCTTTGTAGAATTTCGAGAACTCTCAACTTTCTATGGTCATTGCGTTGCTTGAATAATAGAGAAGTTGGACCAGTCTCAAGAAAACCAATTGAGAAATCTACACGCCACGCCTTTAATAAACTTTTCTCATTGCGTTAGCAACTTTCTTTACTTCAAAAAAGTAATGTATATTAATAATACTCGATTCTTTCTCAAGTACGATCTTGAAAAATTATCTTACCAGACTCCCATATATTGGAGGTATCAAATATTTTTTAATCGGTTCGGAAAGTATTGGTGAAATTTTGTCAAAAGTACTGAGCAATCATTCTGAGCGTAGCGAGATCATATCCAAGTTCTTCATCTAACTTATTCACCTACATTCCCATATGGCTTTCTCTCCTTCCAAAGTATTGATCACATGCTTTTTTTTTTTTGCTCACGCTTCAAAGTATCCAAATGCGATAGAAAGATGGATATCGTCAAATGCAGAAGATACCTATAAGATGGTAAAAGTTGAAAAATTACAAGTGCAGGATCAGATGGATACTTTTTTCAATCAGGATGCCGGCAAACGATATGATCTCAGCGGGATCCAGCTATGCTGCACGGTCGAAATGTTTTCAATGATGTAGCCAGTTCGATTATAGTGTAGCTCGTTGTAATGATTAATCAATATCCATTAGATTTGTTAGTTAAAAATACATAGTAACTTGGTTTCAAAAACTATGAAGCAACAATATTTGCTCTTTGTAAATTGTAGGAATTCGGAGTAACTTTATCTGAATACTTTTATAAAGTTTATTACTTCCTTATTACGATCACATCTTTTTATAAATGCATTAATAATAAATAGTAATGGCAGCTTTATGATATTTAGTTGCGCAACGTAAGTGTGAGTAAAGAAAACCACCTAATTTCGTTCTATTGCCTTGTTATTCAATAATTCGTCATACGTGAGTGTAACCATCAAAAAATAATTGTCTCGTGATCATTTTTGACAATCCTATAAAGTATTATTTTAATAATTAAACAGTGAAATATATTTTTTTATAAAGTATAATTATTTTGTAAATAATAAACTATATTAATTATAATTCTTGTAAAATTATATAATTTTTTTTTAGATATTTTTTTTAATCAAAATTTATTATTTCATAAAAAATATATATGTTTGTTTTTCTCTATTAATTTTTGATCTAAAAAAAATTATACATTATAAAAATAAAAAAATTTGCTAATTTGTAGTATCACATGATTATTATCATAAAGACAAAAAGAAAACAAAAAGAAAACAAAAAGAAAACCGCTTGAACCTTTTAAGGGCTTTACGATTCTCTATAATTTAACACATTTAAAATGTACTTAGCTTCATCAACAAGTTTTAATAGTTTTTCGTATAGTTCAAATTGTATCAGTAATGACAAATTTTCTAGTTCTGATTTACTTTGTTCTATTTGTTTGTTTAATGATTCTAACGTTACTTTCAATGCTTCTGTTTCTTCTCTCAACTTGTGAATTTCTTGTTCATTATTATATACGACTGATTTTAATCGTGTTAATTCGATATCCAATTCAATACATTGGACTTCAAGTAATGATATCATGCGTTTTGTTTGTAATTCATCGGGTTGAATTCTAGGAAGTGTCGGAGAACTTAATTTTCTTTTTCTCGGATGATTCCATGAAGCAATAAGTAATTGATTACAATGACTTGCAGGCTCCTTTTATGAAACGTAACGTATATATAATTAATTAAAAACCTGTTTTCAAATTAAAAATAAGATAAATGGGGTGGGTGGAAAAAGGGACCAAATTGAACATTTTTTCCTAAGTGAAATAGATGTAACTTATCATCTGATTCAGAACACTTCTTGTTCAAAAAAGTAATTTTTTTACAATTTGGTCCCTTTTCTCAGCACAACTCCAAATATAAAAGATGAATAACATAAATACCCAAGTAGGTTTCCAAGGCCTTTTATTCTTGTCCATTCCTTTCCATTTCACTAAATAGAATGTCGTTTCGTCCGTGACTTTCTCATCTATGATTCGTTCGGCTTCGTAATATTGATTTGCAACACGCATCTTTTAAATCTTTACTATCCTTGTAATTTTCAAGAGCAAGGTATGTATTTAAAAAAAAATAATATATTTACCTGGCAATGTTCATCATATATATAGATTTATTTTTATTTTTACCAAATTGGTAAGAATTTCACGTCCACCAATTGGAAAATTTATAAAAATTTGTACCCATATTTGAAGTCGCCATTTTTTTAAAAAAAATGCTTGCTTAAATACTGTTCTTTGTAAAACCTTTAAAATTTTTAAAAGATAAACTTATTGAGTATAGTGTCTTTTTACAGCTGTTTCATTTCTTATCCGCAAAATCTCGAATGAATACAGGTTAATTTTGCATATATTCAGTGTACTGTTACAAACAACTCGCATATGTTTTATTCCATTAAATATATTTTTAGACAATATAATAAAAAATATTTTAACTATATCTGATATCAATTAACTTTTATGGAAACAAAAGAAAAAGTATTTGAATAAGGTTAGGATAAATTAAAAAAAATTTATCTTCTCAAATTAAGATTTACCAACTGTTTAACAAAAATTATTTAATCATGTGTAACACCAACAATTTGCATAAAAAAATTTCATAAAAATAAACGGGTTCCCTGTTACTTCTAATCCTTAATGAAGTTTCAAAAAAGGAAAAGCTTGTAATCTAGACCTTTTCAATTATTATTTGGGCGTTGGATTCCAAGTTTCTTTTTTTCTTTTGTTTGTACATGTACACAAGTGATAAATTAAGGAGTATATGTATGTACATATTTGGGTCTATTAAAATACTAGGAATAGAAATGAATGGTAACAATACTTTGTTTAGTAAAGATTTTTTTTTGTTCCGGTTGTTCCGGTACAAATTTAACCGGATCCTAAAATACACGTTAAAAATCCAAAAATAACTTACATACTGCGCATGATCGATACAATTACTGTATATTTTATTATACAAAAATTATCAAAATAATTTAACATTTTTGATATTTTCGTAGTATTTTGAATTTCAGAAAAAGCTTTTTTATGAGTAAAATTCAAAATTTGAATTATGTTAATCTTGCTTTTCACTATTATCATCAATATTTTCTTTTTGTATATCCAATAAATAAAATAATATAATAAATTTAATTATTAAATTTGTATTTATTAAAAAAAAAAAATACCTTGAATATATTTTGCATTTTTTAATTTTAAGTTTCATTCTGTAATAATATCTAAGATAATTAAAATAAATAAAAAAGTTCAGCTATTAAAAAAAATTAAAAATTTAAACCTGCTAAATATCGTGTAATATCATGTTCATAATAGCCTAATCCTTTTTGAGCAGTATGTTTTCATAAGGAATAATTTACAACTCACCTATTTATACAATTAAAATACAAATTTCTTTTAATTTTCAGATAAATTGTTTCAATCATATGTTTTATAAAATACTAGTTTACTTACTTAATATCTAAAATATATTATTAAAGTTAAAAGTTACCTATATTGATTGTTTTTTAATAAAAAAAAATATTACCTTCAGAATTTTTGTTAATATGATGAAAATATAATTTTTTTTTGTTATAAATTTGAATATTATTTAATATTATCATATGCTTTATATCTTTTAAATTCATCTAAAAAAAAATAAATATATAAGTGATTGATTAGAATTTATTTAATGGTAAGAATCTTTTTGATGAGTTTTATTATAAATTTTATAAATTATAATAATATTAAATCTCTATTATCTTATTATTAAAATATTAACTATAATATATACTAAAATCTTTTCTTTATATTCATATTATACCTTACCTATAAAATACTCTTTTAAGTAATATATCTAATATTTTATTTAATAATTTAAAATGATCAAAGATATTAATTATATTTTCATCTATAAAAATTAGAATTGTAATTTATTACTTATTTACTTAGATATAATATAAGTATATTTAAATAAATATAAGTATTTATATTATAGAATAACAAATAGGTAAAAACAGATAATACCTAATTTTGTATCCATTTTATATTTATCCTTTAAATTATCTAGTAGGTAAATTTGTTTATAAACTTAAAAAAAAAAAAATTAAAATATTAAATATTAATTTTAGAAATGTAGTAATTATATAAAAAATATAGTTTAATATATATTTTATTAACTTTATTAAAAAAATTTTAATAATTCAATTTTTAAAATTAAGTTTTATTAAATTCATTATAATAATTTTTTAAAAATTTCTTTAAAATTTATATATTTACAAATAAATTAAATTACTTTATTATTATTAATAATAATTATAATAATTAAAGTTATTCTTCATGATAAATTTATAATATTTTATTATTATTAATATAATTAAAGATAAATATTAATAAAATTAATTATAAATTTTTAGCTTATAAATAATTTTAGATTATTTATTATATAATTAAAAAATAAAATTATTATAAAAAATTTTAATTTTTTCATATTAATAAATCAAAAAGGAATTTATGGTAAATAAGTAAACAAATTTACTTACAAACTTTTATAATCTAAAAAATAAAAATTAACCAAATATAATTTAATTTTTTTTAATTTAATTAATAAATTAATATTATTTAAAAAAAATTTGAATTTTTATATTATAAAAAAAAGAATGATTTTTTTTTATAATAAATTTATTTTAGAATATATGAAATTTTTGCAATAGAAAGAAAAAAAATTACCAATAATAATCAATTTTACATTTATATGCTAAATATCATTTTTAGGTTAAAATATATTTAAAATTAGTATTAACTCATTTTTAATTTTTAATTTTTTATTGTAAAGATCTTATATAATTAATAAAATTTATTAATAAATAACTTAAATTTAAATTTATATACATTTAATAATAAATTATAATTAATCAATTTTTTACAGTATATTTTTACATAAATAAAAATTTAATATAATAATAAGAAGTTAAGAAAGAGTATTATATAAAATATTAAAACAAAATTATTAAAAACTATAATTTTAATATTTAATATACTTTTAAATATTATTTATAAATATTAATTATTAATTAAATAATAATTTAAATTAAAATAATATTTTTTATTTTTCTTTCATTATAATTATTTGAAAAGAATTTTATATTTATTTAATATATTATATTATTCTTTATGATCAATTAATATAATGATCAAAAAAGGTAAAATATTTGAAAATTTAATAATAATTATAAGTTATTATACTTTGTAATAACTAATATTAAAATTATTGTTTAATTTATAATAATGATCAGTTATATTTAGCTACGTTGTTAGTGATAATCCATTTGCATCAATAAATGACTGTATCAATTAATATCACTAATGATTACTACAACTTAAACTCCCTATTAGCAAATAAGCTTTATTATCTTAATAACGTAGTATTTAGATTAAATACTATTCTATAAATATATATCCTTTATAAATGCACATTTATGTTCAGTCTTTAAGAATGCATTTATAGAAATATTACTATATTGTAATAATATATAAGAACTCTAACCCTTAACATTACACAAAAGTAAACCTGAACCCTAACCCTTAACGTTATATAAAAGCAAACCTGAACCCTAACTCTTAATATAATACAAAAGTAAACTTGAACCCTAACCTTAATATAACATAAAAGTAAACCTGAATCCTAACCCTTAATATTATACAAAGGCAAACCTAAACTCTAACCCCTAACATTACACAAAAGCAAACCTAAATTCTAATCCTTAACATCATATAAAGGTAAATCTGAAACAATTTTACGAATTTATTTTCATATTTCTGATTAGTCAACATTTCTACAATTATGATTGGCTAAAATCAGACCATATGATCAATATGATCAATATCACCTATGGTCTAAATATATCTATCACCCAATGTCAGTTCTAGACTTTACATTTTTTAACAAATAAAATTTTTCATTTATTTTAGCATCTTACTAACCCTAACCTTAAATTAACCTTAAATTAACCCTAAAATAATCCTAAATTAACCCTAAATTTAACCTTAAATTAATCTTTAACTAACCCTAACTGACTCTAAACTGATCCTAATTCTAACTCTAAACTAATTCTAAATTGACTCTAATACTAACTTTAAATAACTCGCATTTTACACAAAAAAAGATTTAACGCAAAATACAAATAATATAAATAATATTTAAAATCATATAATTAAAATAATTTATTGAAATATATTATAATAAGTCATTTTAAATTTAGCGATTTAGCATATACATTAATTAAACAATTATAAAATTCTAAGATAAATAATAAAATTATCTAATAAGACTAGACTAAAATAATTAAAATATGCTTTATTTTCTAAATTTTATATTTGGTGCAACTTAAGAATTTCTTATTTCATTATTATCAATAGTTCTTGATACAATATCAATTCTTGCAATTCTTGTTCTTTCTATTTGAATAATTTGCATAAATGTTGTTCGTAAACTATAAATATCTTCTGCACTTTTATCTTTCCATTCTACAAGAATTAAAAAAAATATCTTGTAATTTTAAGTTTTTACTGTTTTTATCATAATAAGTATTATGAATATTAGAATATTCTATATTTGAAGAAGTTTACATTTCTACATTATTATCATTATTATTATAAGTATGAATTTGATTCAATATAGCAAATATATATTTGCATTGCAATTGTCGTATTTTAAAATCACGACAAATAAAAACATATAAAGTAATATCTAATTCATTATTATTAAAATTTTGTCTTCAGATTGAATATTTAATATCATTATTCATCATAAAATGTACAATTCATAAATTTTGATTTAATTTATATATATCCTTTTTATTTATATGTTTAGCTCCTAGAATTTCCCAAATACATTATTAACATTATTTTAGATTCATTTTACCTATTCTCAATTACCTTAAAAAATTTAAAAAATTTATATCTCATAATATAACTTCTACAAGAAGATAAACTTCACCATCAAGTCAACAATTTAAACATTGAAACCGTGATCTGTGACTACGCTATGGATAAGTCATATGATCAGAATGATCGACATAGTTGACAAAGTTGACAAAGTTGATAGAGTTGTTAAAGTTGTCAACGATGATCAATTTAACATATTTATCATATTTAACATATCTGTTATATTTGTCATAGTTGATTTTGTATTATTTTATTTTATATAAATATCTTGTATTTTCCCTTGGGTTGAAAAGTAACTCAAGTTGAGGTTTTAGGATAAACCAAGAGTTCAATAAAGGAATCGTTAAATTCATTTACTATTGCCTTTTGTTGTGTCTTCATATAGGCGTGATTGTGATATTGTGTCTTGTATTTAATTCAACAGATTGAATTAAAAGTTTATCGTTTAAGTTTACAGATACCAAGCCAACAACATTCTTTCATATATTATATTTTAACTTATGATAAAATGCTTCAATTAAATATTTTTGTATCCATATTGTCTCTTGCTATATTTCTAGCATATATTATTCACAGTTCGTATTGTAACTTCTAACATCATTCAAAGTAAGTAGCAAATTTTTCTATTGCTTTAATGCCTATCTCACACCACTTATTAATTGTAATAATTATTTGTTCTTGAGCTTCAGCATTTGACCATCCTTTTGTTTTTAATAATCTTCAAAGATCATTCTAAATAATTTCTTTATATGAATTAATATTTAAACACGTTTATGATCCAATTTTTTATATCAAGATCATAATACATGAAAATGATACAAAAAGACTGAACTATCTAAAAACATTCCTTAATTGCATTTATTTTCTCTCCTGCATCATTGACCATAAATATGTCTGAAAACTATTCAATATGTTTTTGTTTTAAAAAATCTAACCATTTTTTCAAAGTTATCGTTCGTTTAAATTGACTTATCAAAAAAGCAATCAGATATTCACATCCTATTACTGAATGTCATATTACAAGGATAAAAAGATGATAACTATGATCATTCATATTATACGTACTATCTAAACATAATATTCTTGAAGAATTTGTTAGTTTATTTTACTTTTTGTTTGAAAAGTAAAAAGAAAGCCTATTTTATCTGGTCCATTATACCATTTAAAAAACAATTTCTACTTTTAATGATTATTTTTATACTATTTTTTCAAAGATATCAATATATTTTCATCAATATAAACAAATCTTTTCATCATCTTATGTACAATTATATAAATATCATCTTTTGTAATTAAAGCATCTCTTAACATCTGAATGTTATTTGTATTTACATAGAAACTGTTACATTTTTTAATACTTGATTCTGAAGTTCAACTGTTTTAAATTGCAAAAGTCTTTGTATACTAAGACAATTAAGACCTTTAAGTACACGTTACTAAATAAACCATTGAATATTTTTAGAAAGTGATAATATACACAAATTTGATAAATGATCAGGATAATGATTATTATATTTATAATAATGATGCAAGATTATTGCAGATGAATTTAAAGGAAGTTTGACTTGTATGTAACTCTTTCAACCATATTTCTTTGTTTTCTTTTATGTCAATCAAGGTTTTTTATTTGGATTTTTATCAGCAACATTCTTATATGTACTATATCAATGATAATATTATCATTCTTTTCATCAGTACAGTTTTTATTATCACCTAATTTGCCTTAATGATTGTGTTAAACATAGCTAAGTCCTACACTTCTAAGGTTTTTTATCCATTTCTCATATACTTCAACTAAAAAATGATAAGTTTTCATTTTATTTGCTTCTTTAGATTCTTCTGGTATTGTATTATCATCTTTAATACCTTCTCACATATGGAAAGTAGTCAGTAGAAAAGTGGGAAATCCACTTTTTAGTAAAAAATTTTTTTATTAGTTCACTCTGCTGATTATGGTCATATGAATAAAATTAGCTTAATAACTAAAATTACTCAAAATTTGTAGATTTTCTCCTTTTCTATTGACCGCCTACTATATATTCAATACCATCTATAGTATCAAGAATAAGATTAATTTCATTGTCACTTATATCTATATCAATTTTCTTACTAGCTTCCTCAGCTTCTTCATTTATATCAAAAATAGAATTAATATCTGGTGGTATTAATATGATAAAATAGGAGTGTATGAAAAGCTTCTAAATTTTATTTCTTATATTTATCATGTAAGAATAATAAGGAAAATTTGACGAAAAGTCTGTTAAATCAATAAATTCCAATGAGAAAATTTGTGAAAATTTGTGAAAATCTGTTAAATTAAAAATTTCAATAAGAAATTTAGCGAAAAGTCTGTTAAATCAATATATTCTAACAAGAAAATTTGGCAAAAAATCATTAAATCAATATTTTTCATATGACGTATGTACAAAGAAAATCAGCCAATCAGAAACAAGAAATAATATTGATTTATCAGAAAGATTAGGATAAATTAGAAAATCCAACCCTAACCCTTAACGTTACACAAAGGCAGGCCCGAACCCTAATCCTTAATGTTACACAAAGGCAGGCCCAAACCCTAACCCTTAACATTACACTAAGGCAAGCCTAAACTCTTACCCTTAACGTTACACTAAGGTAGGTCTGAACCCTAACCCTTAACATTATACAAAGGCAGATCTGAACCCTAACCCTTAACGTTACATAAAGGCAGACCCGAACTAGGGACGATGTTTTGTTGTGGTGATATAAAGTAAATTTTGTGTGTGATGTAAATCAATTTTGTGTTGTGTTGTGATC
>CAJVPP010001154.1:0-22307 GCA_910592005.1 Funneliformis mosseae | reverse complement strand
GATTAAAATGTATTAAGCTCTTAATTTTAGTCAAAAATTTCTCGGAACCTGATTTTCCTAGAAACACTCCCATATACACAAGTAAGGTAGAACCTTCGGTGGTTGTCTTAGTGTTTTCATACAAATCAAACTGTTATTAATACTTTCTATATAATTTCGTAAACTAATCCTTTCTGTCTTCGAATAGAGAAAGGTGTAATCGAAATATATATCGAGGAAGGGTCCCTTGATTTTAGATCTGGTAATTTATGGTGTAACAATTTGATCGATCATGTGATCATATGATAAGATGTTACAACTGAACGAAAATTTTGACGGATCGTAAATTTAAAAAAATACTTTCTTTTTATTCATATTTCGAAAATTTTAAATTTTTAAATTGTCGATGTAATGGCCGATCCTGCAAATGATTTTAAATCATTGCTTTTGAGTACTATAGAGGCTCGTGAGAAAACAGAGCAGGTATTCTAACCTTTTTATATTCATATTTTATAATGTATAGGAATTTTATAAAAAATTTACACGAAATTTATTTTTAATAAGGAATCAAGTCAACCAGTTCCATTAGAGGGTTTATTTAATGGGTATTTCTTTAAATTTATAAGGAGTTCTGATTTCAAATAATCATAAAAATTAATATATCATTCAAAAATAGTATTTTTGATCCGCCAGTGAAAAAATTAAAAAAAGAGAAAACATGCATAAACTTCGAAGGACTGGAATTGGAACAATCTGATACAATTACAAAATTAGTTAGAGAGTTTTTTAGAGCGTCTTTGGCTATTGGGAATATGGTATATATAAATCATGATAAATTATATAATCTAGAGAAATAATATCTTCCAACTTTCTAACGTAATTAGGGCGAGGTTATAAATGAAATTATCGGATTACTTAATCAACCGTCGTGGCAACGTGTTTGCCTTATTTTGTCATTATTTGGGGCTTTAATAACAGACTCACCTACCACATATGGAATGTTACTGGGTCTTGGTGGTGACATTACCCAATCCTCATCACTTCTTCTACCAGCCCCTTCAATCACCATTCCAACAATTTTTGAATACCTTACATCAATAACTGTTATTTCTAGTCCAGAATTATGGAATGGAATTCTGTCTTTTATGGTTATAATTATTCAACAATATCCGCATGCTATTCTTGAAATTCCTTCTTCCTTGGCTGCAGACATTGTAAAAAACATTTTAAAGCAAATTAATTTGCTTAATGATAATCTTACAAGTATTGAACTTGAGTGTGTAGAAAAGGGAAAAGAAGTTATAGATACACTTTTAGTTGGAAAAGATTGTGGGGGAGTGGGTTGTGTCTCACATTATCACATTATCGAACAGGTGAAATATTTTGATTAGTAACAAAAAATAAAATATTTCACAATATTAATTTTATTTTCCGAAAGTTACAAGAAATATATGGACCACCTGTGAGAGGACAATTTATAAAAGTTCATTGGACAATGGAACGGTTTATTAACGAATTATCACTTCGACGAAAACGTCTTGCTTTCTTAATGATGCCACCTGGTATTTGTCATATCCGGTTTAATTCATGGTTTGATCTATTTTGTTTAAGGATTAATTTTTACTTTTTCTTAGATGCTGCATGGCCTTTGATTTCACAATATAGGTTTATTATAACATTATAATATATATTATAAAAAAATTTTATTTTGAACCTTAATTATTAATTTAACTTAATTGATAGTCGATCTCATGAATATATTGATTTGGCAAAATTAGATAGTTATCGTCCATTCCAATGCGATTACGTAAGTTTATTATTACTTTTAGGATATTTATGTTCTCGTTTTATATGTATCAATTCATATTTATGTATATAGGAACAATTCATCGAAGAAGGTCAAGCCACAAGTTATGCTTCAAGATTCCGAGACTTGTTTTTCCAACGTGCTCCTATCGAAGAAGTTGAGACAATGATTAAATCAATGAAATTAACATCTGTTGGATTGGAACCTGTACGAGATGCTCTTTTTACTAAAGTCCATGATGTTATTAAGTTAGTTCAAAGTCATTCAAATTTTAACGAGTATATGCGAGGTTTGTGAATTTTGACAATTGTATTTTTTTATTTCCTTATATATTTTTATTTGTAACTCATCAGAAAATTATTTCATGACGAACAATTAGGAACTCCAAATGAAGAATTGTATAATGATATATTGATTCCTGGAGATTTAGATTTTTGGGAGCTTATTATTGAACTCGGAGATCAGTTGTATGGTTTGGTTGCCTACGAGTGCGTATTAAATCTTTTCTTAATGCTTGTAATGTCTTATGTTATGTATTATTTGCTAATTAATTGATTTTTAATATTTAGGTACATTAAATATGAGGAAGTTTTGTTAGAATTTTATCACATGGTTTATCCTAAAAGCGGCGAGAACGTTATAAGTCGTCGCAACACTCTACCCAAAGATAATACATTAATTTGGTTACTGATACAGCTTTTTCGTATCCTTTAATGAATGAAATTTATTTCTTTATATTACAAAATTTACTTGATCTTGATTTCTTAATTCAATTTCTAACATTAGCTATCGAAAAGGTCAAAAGTCAAATTATTGCCCAAGATCTTTCTAATGATGAAAGTTTGTTCAGCATGCTGATTCAATTATATAATGACCGACAAGTTATGTCAAAAGATGCATTTTATTTAAGGGATTTGTCTTTGCAATGTGCAGTAAGTTTTCTATTACTTCTGTCCTAAAATTGATATGTTAGAAATTCATCCTTCTATTCTGACTTTTTCGTATTTATATACGAAGATGCATCATCAACATAATGCACTAAAAGAAAGAAGTAACTTAAAATACAGACATCCTCAACTTGTTGGTGCTTTAGCTTACAGTCCAATGATTCGTAATTTACAGATGTATTTCCTTAAAGTATATAAAGGTATTTGTATGATTTTCCTTCTATTATCCCCTTCTTATTCATTTCTAAAATTTATAATTCAATTTTTAGAGAATGTCACAAAACATGATCTTTTTAAAAATCTGCCTATACAAGAAATTATAAAGATTGCTATTCTAAGTCAACTTATTATGGTTGCTGATACTTTATATGTACACTTGGTTCCTGATAAATTAATGAATGTGGATAAACTTGGATTTCCAGAAGCAAAATTTCTACAAGGCGGAAGTGTTAGTCACAAGTTATTGGATTTTATTAATATTCATAACAAGAACAGGTAATTAGGATATATTTAAGTATTATCCCTTGGTTAGCGTTAATAATATTCAAATTTCTGTTTTCGTAGACTTGAGCAACTTATTTATAAAATGATGCTTTACGGATCACATGAACCGTCGTTCAATTTTGACGCCAAGGATCATAATATAACTTGTATATCTCCTTATACTTTGGATGTAGTTTATAAAATTGTATATAGTGCTCCCTGGTCGTAAGTAATTTTGATACATAAAGTCGTTTTTTCTAACACTTCTGAGATGATGATTTTTTAATTTTTATTTAATTAGGCTTGAACAGATGATTAAGGATATTTTTGCAAAGTTTAAGAGAATTGACAAATCATTAAAGACGCATACGGAAGGAAATGCTTCAATGGTGTCAGAATACTCTTACAGATGGCAGCATACTATTATGCAGTTTTTGTGTCATCGACTACTTCGATTCTTGAAATATTCTTCCAAAGCTCCTGATCTTTTACATCACATCAAATATTCAGTATCTTATTTGGATCACCGGCAAACCTATCGTGATGTTGAAATGTTTGCTATACATGTTATGGTAAATTATATTTTTATTAAAGATATATTAATCTTTTATTAAATTATTGATGATATTTTATTTTTTAGATGATACAAACAGATGTCAAGTTCATAAGATCTATTGCTGATCCAAATCGGGATAAACCTATCTGGTTCCCTGAATCTGAATTATTGGCGAGATACATGATTTTCACTTTGGCTAGGTTAATTAAATTTAGAGGACTTGATGATATCTCACCTGAATTGATTCAGGGAATCCTTACAAGTATTTATCCCGATAGTTTAGAATGGTCTGCCACCACTTTAAGTTATTTCCCTGAACCTTTACGAATTTTCTTTTCACAACAACAAGAGAAGATGAAGGGAACTTTTCCTTCTATTTCCGATAAAGATGTAAGCAAAGTGGTTTGATATATTTTTGTTAAGTTCATTTATAATTATAATTCTAACATTTCCTTCTTTACTTAACAGATGGATTCTGCTTTAAAAATAGGGAATTTGTTTAAATTATTTATGGGAGCTCTTACTTCAGAAGATGAGACTATGTTACAGGAACATTATTCGAAACTTGAAAACCAATCAATATTTTTGTGTTCTTTATGGAAAATTGGATGCTATAGAAAAAGTTTGAACCCTGATATGATGAGCAGTAATTATCATTTATTATTTCTATATAGAATATTTTTTGATTTACGTTTAATAACAATTACATTATTATTTATTCAGCCTTAAGAAAGGTGTTGTTACAATTTCCGCCTTCTAGAATGGCTACATATACAGTCGTATTGGTTGATTTTATTATTGAAAAGATAGAAAATGATATTAGTGGACCTCCCGTCGAAGTGGTAAGGAAAGTTAATAACTTTTTAATTTATTAAAAATTAATATAGTATTCGATTTTATTAAATCTTTTTAAAAAAAACGCTCTCCTTAAAAGTGTTATAAAATGCTTGAAGAATTGATATGGAGATATCAGATACTCGCATTTGAGCATGTTCTATTTGCACTTGTAAGAGGACAGAGAGAAAATAATAGTGTAGTATTGGGAATATTAGATTATCTCCTATTCGAATCTGAAGGATATTCGGAAAGAGTTCATTATTTCTTATCATTGAAATTTAATCATAGATATTGGGTTGAAGATGATCATCATGAAAAACTTATGGAATATCTTAAGAGATATCCTGAATATTTTCAATACGAAGCATATGCAATGGATGGAATAGGATATACAGACGGATATGAAACTGCCGCTAAGAAATTAGACCCACCGTTGAAAGCTATAAATATGCCAATATATTATACTAGTTCTATAAGAAAATCTTTGCCTATATTAGATCTAGTTGTTGGAAGATTTATTGAATTTGGTGAAACAGCCAAATTAGTGAAATTGTTGGATGAGTTTGGTCAACTTTATAGGTTTCATCAGACACCTTTAGCTTTTGTGAGAGATTTATTGTGTTACTATTATTCTGCACCTACTATTCGAGATCCAATAATTTGCTCAAAATTAATCAAATTATTAGGTAAATCTTATAATATCAAAGTAAAATCAATTTCTTTTTTACAAGAATTATTAATTAAGATATTTTTTTTTTAATTTAAAAAAAGATTTTGACGAGTACGATTTTGTAGCCGAATTATTACAATATGAAGGAAATGTCATCTTTGAACTTTCATACTTTGAAAAGGTTTTCCATAAATTAGCTGACAGTAAGTTAAATTTTACACCTTTATTTACGATTAAACGTGAATTAAAATGATCAATTTATTTAAAGATATGGATCCGCAAAAGTGTGCACCGAAAGCAAATACCAAATTTCCGGAAAGACATTTTCAAGAAATTCCAAACCCGGTGGTTCAAGCTTTACATATTGCGTGTGTTGAAATATTAGCAATACCCACCAGTCCACATGACATCATCAAAGCAACTTTAGATATTATTTTAATGAATGGAAAGAACGTTGCAGTACAACCTATGGTATTACATGCCATTGGATTATTGTATTCATTCTTACCTACTGAAGAATTTGTATATAAAATGTTTGATGAGATGTTGATATTAATTCAAGAAGATCCCCATCTTGGAGAATTTTCTCAACCTTGTAATATGGTAAGATATATCATATTCTTATTATTCATATTCTTAATTGACATTCTTGCTAACTAATTTACTTCTCAGACTGGCCGTGATACAAAAGATCCATCAATAGATCCTTTAATACAACAATTATTATCTCATTCAACACCATTTTCAACAATGTTTCCATATATTTTTAATGACTACAAATCTAATCTGCTTAATTTCGGAACTAATGCAGCTAATAGTTTTCTAACATTCATACACGGCCTGTTACATTATTCAAATATTGAAGTCGTTGAAAAGTTCTTCGCCAAACTCATATTGTTAAGAGGATTAATTAAAACGGATATTCAGTTACTTTATTTATGTGCATTAGTTGGACCATTAATGTATAGATTTGAACACGACCCTTTATTTATTTCGGTGAGCGATTGGCATTGTAAAGGTTAAATGAACCATTGAAATTATTGCAATTTTTATTTACTAATTTTTCTTCTTTTGATTAAGTTTTTACGAAACTTTGCACAAATGTTAAATGAAGTAACTATAAACATGAAAATAGAAGATTATGGAGACAGTACTTTAGCTTTGGAACAAGTTTACGACTTTTTGTATCTTTTTATTATCATGAATTGTCATAATGGATTGATTTCATTTATGAAATTTTTTTTTTTTATGTTCGTCCTTAACTGAATTTCGACTTATTCTATAGGCACTATGTTAAACCTATCATTTTAAATTATGCACTTAGTGAAGTATTTATGGCCAAATTACATGTACAGACTAGGTTAATAGGATACCGAGTATAAATAATATGTTTGCATCAACGAGCATATCATTAATCACAAATTATTTGCTAAACGATAATATCGATTAAACTTTTGAAGAATTTTTTTAAAGAAAAAAGATTTTTTTTTTTCTTGTAAATAAAAGGATTTTAATCAATATCATTTTGTTCCTATAAATTTTCATGTAGGAATTTTCCAGATTTTTATTCTGTGGCTAAGATAGGTAGTTTCTTAGAAAAAATTGCCCCATCAATACTATTGCAAGTTTTGACTTGTTTTGTGTTTTATTGTAATTTTTTTTTTTTTTGGTACGAAACGCACTTCATTGTTAATTTACAAGATTGGTTGTTATTGATAGAAAAGTCAAAAAAAAAAAAAAAAAAATACGCGCCATTCTTAATAAATACGCTTTTTTTAATGTAATAAGTCACTAAGCCAAGATAAAATACATAATGATATGAAATAATCCTTAATAGAGCAAATGATTAGTTTAATCCAAGCCTTAATAAGCCGTATTTCCAAGGGTTGATAGAAACATTTTGTTTTCTAATGTCAAAACTCAAAATTTTTATTATCTAATTCTCTGGCACTTTTTTTTTAATTTTCTAAGCCAGAAAAAAAAAATAATAAGCCGGATGGAAGTTTCTATTTTTAAAAAAACTTTTCGATAAAAAGAATGATTTATCTTTTTTTTTCTTTTGCCAAATTATACTGTTAAAAGCCTAGAATTTCAAAAAACAAAGTCGTACGTGGCAATTTAAATGAACTACGCCACGATCGTCGGAAATTTTATTTCATTTATAAATAGTTTGCACATAAAATCATTTCGATAATGAAAGTACCATTGATCCTTTCCCAAAAAAAGCTGAAAAACACGATCCTTATAAATAACCACCATTTTTGACTTAATTAATTTACATCAGATATTATTTTACAAAAAATATCCTCCACCAAAATGGGTTCATCAACTCCTTCAGCGTATTTTGCTCGATGTACGGTTGAGAAAACCCTTTCCGAACTTCACACAAATACCGAAACTGGACTTACTACAAGCGAAGCTCTTTATAAACAAAAAACTTGTGGTTATAACGAATTTGAAGTCGAAGATGGCGAATCAGTCATTATTAAATTCTTCAAACAATTTATAGAGAACCCACTTATCTTATTACTTCTTGGTTCGGCAGCTATTTCCTTAGTGATGGGAAACCGTAACGACGCCTTTTCTGTACTTTTAGTAGGTTTCCGATTTATTTTAATGTTTTAAATTTTAATGTTTTTAACTACTTTTTAAATATTTATTAACTTCCAGTATACGATTTAACTTATATTAATTCATTAGGCGGTATTAATTGTCACAACAGGTATTTCCTTCCCCGATTATTATTTTGATTATTATTATTATTTTAAAAAGTCGGCGTTATATGTTGTTAAACTAAAAAAAAAAAAATTATTTTTAGTTGGTTTTGTACAAGAGTATCGGTCTGAAAAGTCATTGGAAGCACTTAATAAACTAGTCCCCCATTTCTGTCATCTGAATCGGTAAGCATAATTTTTTAATTTTTCATTTTAATTCGATTTGGTTACAACTTTTTTTAAAAATTTATAAATTTCATCAGTGATAACTCGTGGACTACTACTTCGGCAACTGTTTTGGTACCAGGTGACTTGGTTCGCTTCGGTATCGGAGACAGAATTCCCGCCGATGTTCGGATAATTTCCGTAATTACAATTATATTATATATTCATATCATTTATAAACTTCTTTTAATAAATTAAATTTAATCGCTTTAGGCTACAAGTTTGGAAATCGATGAATCTAATTTGACTGGTGAAGCCAAATCACGTTCAAAAATAACAGAAATGATTCCTTTTGATAATGGTCATGGCGAGTTAACAATACAGGAGCGAAGAAATATTGCATTCATGGGAACTCTTGTCAGAAATGGTTAGGTTATTTTTGTATTATTCTAAGATTTTAGTGAATTTGGTTTTATTTACATCAGATCATTGTTTTAATCTAGGACACGGACAGGGTATAGTTGTTGGTACTGGGTCACAGACAGAATTTGGTGTTGTGTTTTCCATGGTCAAGGAGGCTGAGACACCAAAAACACCATTTCAATTAAGTATGAATGAACTTGGGAAAACGTTATCTTATTTATCCGGTGCTATAATTGTAGTTATTGTCTTGATTGGAATTCTCCAAGGACGTGAATGGCTTGAAATGTTTACTATTGGAGGTCATTATTTTTATTTATATTTTGCTTTATGTTTTATGTAAATGCTTCAAAATTTATTTACTTTATTTATAGTAAGTTTGGCTGTGGCCGCTATTCCTGAAGGACTTCCAATTGTTGTCGCCGTAACCTTGGGTTTGGGGATTTTAAGAATGGCAAAAAAGCATGCAATTATAAAGAAGTTACCTTCTGTAGAAACTCTTGGATCCGTCAATGTGATTTGTGTTGATAAAACTGGTACCCTAACTGAAAATGTTATGACCGTCACAAAGATATTTACTTTAGACGAGGAAAATATTTTCGATTTGGAACATGGGTTACCCACAAAGACCAGTTCTGCTATGCGTGAAGTCCTTAAAATTGGTATGACATTTAACTAGTGCCAGAATTCATTTATAGTTATTTTAAATATTTATTATATTATAATATAGGTGGGGTATGTAATAATGCTAGCATTGATGAAAGGGGAAAGAAATATGGACAAGCAACGGATGTCGCTTTACTTGATGTTATAATAAAAATGAATATGGAAGATGATATAAAGGTATTTAAGTTCAAATACGTTTTCTGAAATACAACTAGATATTTCATTTTTAACTTTTGTTAACATGTTAGAACTTTTGCCGTAAATCCGAAATTCCTTTTAATTCCGATCAAAAATGGATGTCAGTGACTGGAAGACATGAAGGATCTCAGATAGATACAGTTTTCTTTAAAGGGTCCATTGAAGCAGTTTTGTCAAGATGTGTAACTTATTATGTATCTGAGACGCATAAGCCACCATTGGATAGTTATTCAAAAGAATTGGTGACGCGGCATGTCACATCAATGTCTTCTCATGGTCTTCGAATCCTTGGTATGGCATCTGGACCTGACATCACTAACCTTACCTTTGTAGGATTTGTGGCAATGTACGATCCACCAAGAAAAGGTTTTTGTCTTATATTTATTGCGATCATTTCCTTAAAAAAAATATTTGCAAACCATTAAATAGTTAATAACTTTATAATATAGGAGTTGATGACGCCATTCGACAATTAATTAGCGGTGGTGTTAAAGTTGTTATGATAACAGGAGATTCTGGTATTTTTTTTTCTTTACTTTCGATCCTTTTTTTATTTGATTTGTTTTGAAAGATTTAATCAATACTTTTTATTTTTATATTTTCGAATTAAAAGACCAAACTGCACTTTCAATTGCAATTAAATTGGGAATCCCAGTTAACCCTACATCAAAGTCAAGCTGTCTTACTGGAAGTGATATCGAAAAAATGAATGAAGAACAATTGAAAGATGTTATTGGTAATATTTCGGTTTTTGCAAGAACAGCACCTAAACATAAAATGGCAATAGTTCAGGCTCTACAGTCAAATGGTGCAATTGTGGCCATGACAGGAGACGGCGTAAACGATGCACCAGCTTTAAAAATAGCTGATATAGGTATTTCAATGGGTAAAAGTGGCACAGATGTTTCCAGAGAAGCCGCTGATATAATATTGATAAATGACGATTTCACGACTATTTTAGACGCAGTAAAAGAAGGTAAAATCACACACGTTTGATTAATTAATATATACGAAAGTTTGATCGTTAATAATTTTATTTTATATTTAATAGGAAAATCAATTTATTATAATATCCGAAATTTCTTAACATTCCAATTGAGCACTAGCATTGCAGCATTGACACTAATAACGATTTCTACAATTTCGGGATTACAAAATCCTTTAAATGCCATGCAGATTTTATGGATAAGTAAGTTGAAGATTTTCTTTTTTTTTTTTTCACTAGCTTTCGAAATTCGGTAAGTAACGTTATTAAAACACAACACATACATACGTACATCTATAGATATATTAATGGATGGTCCACCTGCACAATCCCTTGGAGTTGAGCCTGTTGATGAAGACGTAATGCGCCAACCACCCAGGAAAAAGAATGCACCAATACTTACTTCGGCATTAATTATGAGGGTGTTGACTTCGGCAGCTGTTATTGTTGCTGGTACATTATTTATATACGTTAAGGAAATGCGCGACGGTATTGTCACAGCTCGGGATACGACTATGGTAAGAATCCTTTACATTGTATTTGTTTAGGTTATACTTTCTCAATTATTAATTTGTATTTACTTAAATTATATAATATATACATATATGTCATTTGTGGATGATAATATAGACATTCACATGTTTTGTCTTATTTGACATGTTTAATGCTTTGAGTTGTCGTTCGGAGAAAAAATCAATTTTGGAATTGGGTTTATTTTCAAATACGATGTTTAATTTCGCAGTTCTTGGTTCATTGATCGGACAATTGTGTGTTATTTATATTCCATTTTTCCAAGCAATTTTTCAAACAGAAGCCCTAACTTTTTCAGATATGTTTTCGCTTATCTTATTGACATCATCAGTATTTTGGATCGATTCAATTCGTAAATATTATCAAAAACAAAAAAACAAATTAAAAGAAGAAAGCATAGAAATGAGAATGGTGTAAATATCAATATTTGTATTGAATGTATATGTAACAATAATTTAAATTTGTCATGTTTATTTCGTTAAACGAAATAGACCAATTATTATTTTTTTTTTAAAGGGATCATAGACAAGTATAGTAATTCTATAATTTTTAATTATTATGATATATCTAATACTTGTATACAACATAATAAATTTAAATATGTAATAATTAATTTAGTAATTTATAATAATAATCTTAGAAATGTTCATAAATTTAGAATACATTTTGAAATAATAAAAAGAGATTTATTTTTCAAATTTGAGGCTATTCATTTTCAACTTGTTCTAATTCGACCAAAACGCCACCACAATCCTTTGGATGCAAAAACACAACAGGATTACCATGAGCACCAATTTTTGGTTCGGGATCCAATGGTCTAACGCCTTTATCTAATAAGTCTTTAACAGCTTTACTTACATCATTAACTTCAATGCAAACATGATGTATACCTCCATTTTTATTTTTTTCTAAAAAATTTTTTATGGGAGATTTTTCACCATATGGGTGTAATAATTCGATTTTTGTATTACCCAAATTAACAAATACTGTATATACTCCATGTTCTGGTTGTGGCTAATTTTTAAAAATAATACCTTTCATTTAGATATTGAAAATATAATGAAGAAAAGATAATTGAAAAGAACCTACCACAGCCTCACTAACTTGTTCTACACCTAAAATATTCTTGTAAAAATTTACAGCATTATCAAGATTTGGTACTGCTATAGCAACATGATTTAAATTTCCTAATTTCCATAACGGATGATCCTTTAAAACATATCAAAAAAAAAAAAAAAACCATTTTCATTAGAAGAAATAAAAAATCACAAAAAAAAAAAGTGTCACGACATGATTATTTACCTTTGATATACCACTAATATTCGATCCTGCGGCAAAAGACGCCGAAGTAGAAAAGGATTTAATTAGATTCGTCCCAAGATGATCATTATGGTTATTAAATACACCAATAGTAGTGGTAATTCGAGATGTGTTTATAACATTAATAACATTAACGTTTTTTGTAAAGACATTTTTAAGTAAATGATACATTTTTCGTAAGAAGAATTCTTAAAATATTTAGATTAAAAAAAGAAAAGAAATTTTTGTTTGGAAAATAAAAATAAGGTAAAATTTATTTATTTCATTCACGTGATTTGCCATCGTACAGAAAGAATAAATTGTAACAAAATTTAGAAATCAGCCCACTTTTTTTTTTAAATGAAACGTGATGAGATATATTAATTTGATAAAACAACCACTTTGATAAATAGCAAAATATTATTTAAAGAAAAAATGAAAAGGTAATACATTAAACCAATAACTTTTTAATTTAAATTTTAATTTAATCTTAATTTCTCATCTCGCAATTCTTAGAACTCATGGACTTAAAAAGTTTATTTAACTTTATTGTCTAGGACACTTTTGGCTAGAGCTGAAACCATGCATGTGGTTATCTACCAAATAAGTATTGTATTATGGTTGATCAAACTAATTTAAACGCTTTTTACTTTTATTTTTAATATACAACTAAAAAGATTTTCTAATATTCTTTATCAGATTAAGTTTTTCTTATATTTCTCAAAGTTAAATATATTAACTAAATAAAATTTTTTTATAAATTCTGATAATATATATATGATATATCAGTTTAATAAAAAGTTATAAATAATTTTGATTTTATTTTTTTTAAATTATACATTTAATGTAAAAAGTATCACAAATTAAAATAAATTTAAATGTAGACAAATAATCAAATTATAAATGATTAGAAAATTTTATTAAATTATTATATATCTTTTAATCATTAATAAAGATACAATCATTTAAATGAATTCTAATAATAGATTAAATGCAAAAAGAACTGAAAATTTATTTAAATAAATAATAAATATTATATACTAAAACAAATTATAAAAACATATTAAATAATATTAAATAATTCAAAGAAAATTAATTGTATTTGCATCAAAAATTCTTAAAATAAATAATATTTTTTAGCTGATTGAGTACTTTTTAAAAGTATATATAAAATATACTAATTTAATCAATTATGAAATTGTTAAGAAATAATTAAATAAATAAACCTAAAGGTTTAGTAATTTATTTAATAATAAAAAGTAAATTATAAAATTATTGTATAAAATCTATATTTATAATATTTACAGATATATAATAATTTTTAGTTTGCATATATTATATAACCTAAATTATATATAATAAATTATTATTAAAAATAGATACATTATATATAAAAAGACAATTTTATATATAATTTTCTTATTTTAGTAATAATTTATTAGCTGATATATATAATTTTTAATATAAATTTATATACTGATTAAATTTATATTAAAAACCTTATTAAAATACAAAATTTAAAATTATATAAAAACTTATAAAAAATAGTAATAGCTAGTACTTAGCATAGATTTATTTTCGATTTACTTTGTATCTCTTTATATATAAATTTAATAAAGTTACTGACAGTGCTATATCGTTTAAAAAAAAAAAAATAGTAATTTTATAAATATTAACAAAAAATTAACAGAATTAAAAATTTATTATTTATTAAATTTAAAATAAATTTATATAAGTAATTTATTTAAAATTAATAAAGTTTAAATTGATTTTAAAGAAACATAATTTATTTCTTAAATCTAATCTATCTTAATATATAATAAAATTACTATTTATATATAAGGTATTTGAATATTATATAAAATATAAAAAAATAACAAATAATATTTTTAGAATAAAAATTTTCTTAAGTTCTTAAATTAATTAATAAATAAAATATAGTAAAATAGAATATAATATGATAAATTATAATTTAATATATATAATTAATATTAAAAATCTTAAATTAATATAATTTTATATAATAAATTTATATATCACATAATTTATATATATATATTCTATATTTACTAAAAAATATTTATATAAATATATTATATTTTAAATTAAAAAGTTTGCAAAAGTACTTTTAATAGATATTTATTTAATAAAAATCAAATAATAGTTTTTATATTATTTTTTTTAATACAGTTAACTCTTATTATAATGAACTTTATATCCTAGACCTCAACTTTACTATAAAGCTATAGTAAAGATTTTAAGAGATTTAATTAGTCAATTTATTATAATAAGAGTATTTTATTATAATTATTCAAAAAATTCATTATATTAAAAGTTCGTTATATCAAGAGTTACTGTATTTAATTTTAATTATATTATATTTAAAAATAATATTATAATTAGTTATAACCTTATGATGCTTATTTATTACTAATTATAATTAGTTATAACTCAATTTTTATTAATGTTTATAATTATTTACAACTCTATGATACTTATTTATTATCAATTACAACAAGTTGTAACACTATTTTTATTTATTTCTTATTTAATGAATTTATAAAAAACTATACAAAGTATTCTAATATCTAATTACTTAATATTAATAAATAAGTCAATAATAATTAATTTTTATAATAACATAAAAATCTAGATAAAGTAAATACTAATGTAAATTTTTTAGTCAAGATGATTTTAAATTTAATAATGATTTTATTCTCTAGTATTATAAAAATTTAATAAAAGTTAAAATTAATTCTGATTATTTATTATTTATTTTTTTAAATTATTTTTTTAATTAATTATAATTTTTTTATTTTAATTAATAAATATAATTTAATTTTCAATATTTAATTTTATCAAATTTATTTAATTAAATTTTTTTTTTTAAATTTAAACTGATTTTTTAATTTAATTTTTTAATCTTATTTAATATTTACAATTTTTTTTAATTTATTAATTTTAATTTAATTAATTTTTTATTTATCTATTAATTTTGATATTTAATTTAATTTTATTCTATATATATTAAATTTTTTAAATTAGTTTTATAAAAAATTTGCAAAATTCTTAAAAAATTATGAAATTTTTAAGGATTATAAAAAGTTGCAAATTCTTTTAAAGTATATAAAAATATTGTAAATTATCTCAAAAAATTTACAATAAAATTGTAGAATTTTACATATAAATTGTAAATTTTCTTTAAAATTTGTATATAATTAAAATAAATTTTTAGATTAATCTGAAATTTTCAATTTAGTTCAAATTTTTATCAGTTTATAGTTTAGATCAAATTTAAATTAGCATTTTTAAGATTAATAATCTAAATTAAATTGAACTAAATTTTAGATTACCTTATAATTTAAATTAAACTAAATTATTCAAAATATTATTAATAGTTATATATTTAATTATAAAAATATTAAAATAAAAGTTATTAATAAAAATTAAAATTATTAACTTTTAAATTATTATAAGAAATAGAAGAATAAACATATATTTAATGAGAAATAAATATTAATTTACAAGGACAAATTTTAATGCTTCAAATAATTTACTAATATAATAAAAACTAAATGATTACTAGTATTAAATTTAATTGCATTTATTTTTGTACAAATTAATCTTTATATAAATTAAGCATTTTTAATATAGATGAAATTATATAATTATAATTATAAGTTAAAGCCTATATAATTATTTTGAAATTGCAAATTCTAGAAATTAAATAATGCAGTTTATTAAAATCTAAGATAAATAAAAAAATACATTCTAATACTAGTTAATAATAGCTTTAAAGTAGAAAAATCTAACTATTAATATTTTAAATATATTACAAATTTAGATAAGCATAAAATATTAATAAAAAATAATTAAAAATCAATAGTTAATTATAGAAATTAACTTAAAAAAAATTTAAGTTATTAAATACATATAAAATTAAAATTTAAACATTTATATTAGAATGTATCAGAAATTATCTGATTTAAAAGATAGGTAAAATTAGTTTCATAATAATAATATTACATAATATATTTAATGTAATATGATTTAATCAGTTTTTTAATTTACTTATTATATCTTATTTAATATATTATATTATTTAAACTTAAAATTCTAATTATTATAATTATTATAAAGTTTTATTATTAGTCTAATTTATTAGTAATATTAAATAATTATTATATATAATATTAATTAATAATATTATATAATCGATAAATATAATAACATTATCATAAGACCAGATCAAGTAGATTATCTATTTAACATCATCATATGAGACCCATGACTGAGAAGAGATGAGGTTAATTAATAATAATAATATTTAAACATCATGTGATTTTTATTATATAGCTAACAACATGATCAAATACAATTTATTACTTTATTTTAATAATATTAAAATTATACTAAATGATAAGTTTATATTATTTAAATTGTATATATTAAGTTTGTTTGTTACATTTTTGATTCTAATATAAATTATTAGACTTTTTCTTTTTATCTCCAGTTTTCTTATTTGTTTTAATCTCAACTTTATAGAAAAAATCCTTTTCTTTTTCTAAATACCAACAATAATAAGGAAATACAAACTTGTAGTTAGATATCCTATTAATAGGAGGTTAACTAAATCACTATCAATTTCACACTAGTAATAGACTTGTAATTTTTGATTACTTTAATATAAAAAAGAAGAATAATAAGCTAATTCAATTAGTATCTCACAGGTAATATTTTCACAAATAAAGACTTTAGTGTAGAATTCATGATTCTCTTCAAATAATGAAAAATTACAGCTATGATTTATTTCTTTTTTTATAAAAATAACTCTTTTTTTCATTAATATCTAAAAGTTAATTATTGAAAACACAATGAAGTTTATTATATTAAAAGCATTTATTATTATTTATAAGAATAATACTAATGATAACTTTTATATTATTGATTAATATTTGGTATATACTCCTTTTGCATTGATACATACTTTAACCTAACTTGGCATGCTCTTAATACACTGAAGTAACATGTCATTATCAAGATCATCCTATTCTTATCAGATTGTATTAAGGAATATATCGCAGGTAATATTTTTTTTTGCTACTAAATACTTGATTTTTTTTTTATCTTTCCCTTTAATATATTTTATACATTTTCAATAGGGTTTAAGTCTAGGTTATATGAAGGCTAAGAAAGAACTTGTCTTGGAAAATGCTTTTTCAAGTTCCTCTGAATATTGTGTGAAGTGTATTTTAGATTATTATCTTGTTAAAAGATCTAACTGCGTCTGTATAATATATTTGCATACATAATGTGAAAGTGGGGGTTTAAAGACCAAAAGGTTCGTCCTCCACTGAAACATTATGTGTACAGGTCACAAAACGTTAAAAACAATATTGATTTTTTCTTATTATATTAGAAGAGTTTCTATCAGCTCTAGAATCTTAATTTTGATATTATATTTCTTATTTCTGTGTGGGTTTTTCAACTTCAGAAAGCATATCGATTTTTATTACTATATTAGAAAAGCTTTTAACAGCTCTAGAATCTTAATTTCTATAGCAACTTTTTAGTTATATTTATTAAATCTAACGAAAATTAATATATCAGGATATGAGTTAGCTCATTAAATATCATATAATCTACTTAAGTCTAACAAAAATAAGTCTAACAGTTCTTATTACCTCATAAATAAATCTAACCAAAAATTAAGTCTAACGAAAATAAGTCTAATAGTCTTTATTACCCCAAATAAATCTAATTGAAAATTAAGTCTAATGAAAATTCTTTATCAAGAACTGCTTTCACACCGACTAGCTCTTTAACTAGCATATTATTTTTATAAATCTAACAAAATTATTAAGTCTAACTGTTCCAATTCCCCAAAGTTTGTGATATTCTGTAAAATAAATATAACGAAAATTATTTATCAGAAACTGGCTCTACACCGGCTAGCTCTTTAACTAGTATATTATTTTTTAAAAATCTAATGAAAATATTAAGTCTAACTGTCCCAATTTCTCCCAGAATATGCTGTTCTGTAATATAAGTCTAACGAAAATTGTGAAATAAAGAAGAACTGGTTTTGGGCAGGCTAGCTCCGTAACTAGCATATTTTATATAAAAGTCTAATGAAAATAACTTCTGTAAAAATCCAGAAAAATCCGCGGAATTGTCCTAACTTTTTCTTAGTCAAGAACAGGTTCTGCACAAGATAGCTTAATAAATAGCATATAAATTAACAAAAAATTTAAGTTTAACGATTCCGTCCTGCCGGGAATTTTATAAGTCTAACGAAAAGTATATATTAGGAATTGACTTCATGCTGGCTAACTTCTTATCTAATACATAATTCATTTAAGTCTAACGATTCCGCCCTACCGTGAATTAATAAATCTAATAAAAAAATCAATATCCTTACTGTAAAAATCCAAAAAAAAATCCTTAATCAAGAACGGATTCTATACAAGCTGGCTCATTAAATAGCATATTAATCATAAAAGTTTAATGAAAAAATATAAGAAGTAAGTCTAACAAAAATTTGCCAGTATAGAGTTAGCCAAAGTCATTTTCCATTTATTCTGACCGGCAACTATCACAATATTTTCCCTCATCCATTTTTATCAGAAGGAGGCATTCCTGCAAAGAGTAATATTAAGAATTGCAAGCCTATCTCTTTAGGCGATCATTATTTACTCAAAAATGTCTTTTTGCATCTGTGATTGAAGCCTGATATAATGCTGGATAACATAATAGCCTCTAACATGTAGTGGCATTGGCCACAAGCAGAAGCTGTAGGCTTCCCACAATCAAAGCATGGTACTCGTTTCTTAGCTTTCCAATGAAACTGACATCCTTCAGGACAAATGTAAGGATTTTCACAAGCCTTTCCAGTATTGCAGAGAAATGGGCAGGAATATTCACTGATCATCCTATTTTTATCACTAAATATCGAAAGAATAATTAATAAATAGTTAATGCTTCAGTTTCAGGAAGATAGCTAGAACCGTTTTGGCAAGCCTGCAAACACCATCTTCACTGATCGAAAAGTGAAAGGAATAGGAAATAATTAATTAAAGAAAAAATTTTATAAGCAAGTAATAGCACAACGGTTAGAGCTAACTATATACCAAATGTCAGATGCATATCTTGATTATATCGAAGAAATAGTATAGAGATAGCTGATTTT
Organism: Funneliformis mosseae; assembly: GCA_910592005.1. Taxonomy (NCBI): domain Eukaryota; kingdom Fungi; phylum Glomeromycota; class Glomeromycetes; order Glomerales; family Glomeraceae; genus Funneliformis; species Funneliformis mosseae. The sequence continues at coordinate 2,861 of CAJVPP010001154.1, read as the reverse complement.
AATTCAATTGGTCCTACTGTCCATATACCTTTACCTGAAACTATGCCAAAACGTAATAACGGAATTATTAATATTCAAAATAATGATGACTGGTATTTCAGATGGAGTGTCCTAGGAGTTTTGCATCCAGTTAAAGTTCATTTAGAAAGAAATCCACATCGGCTATATGGAGGTTTCATGAAGGAACTTAATATAAATGACATTCCAATTCCAGTACCAGTCTTAACACCAGTTTATAAAAAGTTCAAAGAAAATAATTTTGAAATCAGTCTATGTGTTTATGAATGGCATAACCAGAATGAGTGTCTTGAATTTCGCTATGTTTTAGAAAGAAGAGGAAAAGAATACAAGCAAGTAAATCTTCTAGTAATTACAGAAGATGATAGAAGCCATTACTGCATTATCAAAGATTTACATAAGCTGGTGTACAATCATAGCAAACATAAAGGGTGAAAATATATTTGTCGTTATTATCTTCATGTATATTCTTCAGAGATAAGATATAATGAATATTTACCAAAATGCAAGGGTCTAAATAATGCCCTTTAGCAATCACAAATGCCGATGAAAAATAGGAGTGTCAAAGCTTTCTATAATCATAAATGCATGCAACCAAATCTATATCACATTTTCTGGAATCTAGAAATGTTAACTGAAAAGTTAACTCCAGAAGAGAAAATAAAGTTAACCCATACAGATGCACAAGCCGTGTGGATACTACTACATAGTAGTTCGCATGAACAGTTCACTTAATTATGAGATAGTAAGTCATGATCTATATAGAGGCCCTGATGCCTTAAAAAAATTTATTGAAAGAATCGAAGGAGAGCTTCTAAATATTCAGACAGATTTATCTACACCTGCAAAAATAATAATGACATCAGGAGATCTTAAAGCATACAATAATGCCACAGAATATTGGATTTGCAAGGGATCTTTCTTAAAACCAGCACCAGAAGTACTACAAAAACTTAAAGAAGCAAAGCATAGATTATTAGAAGTTAAGGAATGGGAAACATGTATGGAAAAGGAGCATCCTGAAAAGAAGAAAGTGCAAAGGGCATATAAAGAAGCATTAGGCAGACTCAATCAAAAAGTAAAAGATTATGATCATATAAATAGAATGTACTGAGATCCAGCTCATGACTCATATAATAAAAAGTTGCACATAGGCTCTTTCAAAACCAAAGTGCCCTTTATCTATCATAATTTCTGGGAGTATGATTCTCATTCGCTCATGAAAGTTATTTCAAAATTTATAGCTGATAAACTAAATTGTATCCCCAAGAATATAGGAAAGTACAAAGCCATGAATGTAGGACAGTTTCAGTTCTTAGATAGCTTTCAGCATATGGGAATGGGGCTAGATAAATTAGTTAAATGTCTAGGTGGAAAAATTGAAAAATTCCCTCTAACTGTTAACTATTTTACTGAGAAAGGCTATTTAATGGACAAGATTAAGCTTCTTTTTCGAAAGGGCATCTTTCTATATAACTGGACAAATGTATGGGAAAAATTCGATAGAACAAGCCTTCCATCTAGAAAAGACTTCTATTCACTTCTTAGTTAGCAAAATATTAGTAAAGAGAATTACGAACATGCTAAAAAGGTATGGCAAGTATTCAAGATGAAAAACTTTGAAGAATATCATGACTTATATCTTGAAACAGACGTACTTTTGCTTACGAATGTTTTCATGAATTATATTATAATATATCTCAAAGATGATGGCCTAGATCTATCTCATTACGTCTCTGCATCTGAAATGTTTAATAATTCTTTGTACAAAAGTAGCGGAGCAGAACTTAAGCTCATGACAGATATGAATGAGTATCTGATGGTTGAAAATAGAATTCGTGAAAGAATGACAATGGTAAGTCATTGATATGCCAAATCAAATAATCTGCAATGTTTAGACTATGATCCTAGTAAACCGAAGTCTTAGACCTTATATGAGAATATGAATGCCTTATATTCAGAAGCAATGACCCAATATATACCTACAGAAATGTTGGGTAAAGTGAGTCCAGAGGAAGTACCAGATATCCAAAGTATCATGCCTGATGCAGAAATAGGCTATATGCTTGAACTTGATCTAGAAGCTCCAGTGCACTTGCACGATTACTTTGCAGATTATCCTTAGCACTAGAAAAGCAGATAATTCCAGAAGACTAGCTTAGCTTGTACAATGAAAGATTAGTATAAGATAAAGAAGTTGGAAATAGTAAATACATGTCTAGAGAGAAGTTAGTTCAGACTCTTTATCCTAAGAAAAATTATATAGTTCACTATTGAGCTCTTCAGACATATATGAAGTTTGGAATGAAGATTACAAAAATTCATAGCGCTATCAAGTTTAGGCAATCTCTATAGATAAAAGACTATATTGAGGAAAACATTCGCAAACGAAAAATAGCAAAGGCCAATGGAAATAAATTTGGGGTCATATATTATAAGCTAAAGAACAATACTGTCTTTGGTAAATAAATGAAAAACATTCGTAAACATATGAGAGTAGAATTACTTCGAACAGAAGAGGATAAAAAAATCAGACACCTAGCAAGTTCACCATTGTATGTAAGTTTTAAAGTATTCTAAGGGAAAATTACGGCAGTCCATATGTTAAAAAGCACAGTAACTCTAAACAAACCAATCTATGTAGGGCAGGCAATTCTTGACATTAGCAAGGCTATGATGTTCAACTTTTGGTACAGTTACATAAAGTCTCGCTATGGAGATAAGGTCCGTCTACTTTATACAGATACAGACTCACTCATAATGTGGATAGAAACTGAAGACATATATAAAGATCGAGCAGAAAGACCAGATATTTTCGATCTTAACTATTCAGGAGACTTATT
>CAJVPP010001153.1:0-22337 GCA_910592005.1 Funneliformis mosseae | reverse complement strand
TCTTCAGGCGTACCAGGAATGACACTTTCTCTGAGTCCTTGTAAAATTTCTATAGCTAAATCAATGTCGTATGGCTCACCTTCAACATAAAAAGGAGGACGACCACTCGATATCTCCCATAATAGAACGCCAACGCTGTAAACGTCACTTTTTTCATTCAACGTATATTTTTGTGATAAATTAACACTTTTTCTCCGGCCACCAAATCTTTTAGGATCCATATAAGGAATTACACCAAAAATTTTTGATTGGTTAGTTGCTTCGTCAATTCTTTTTGATAGACCAAAGTCTGCTAGTTTAATTGCACCTTGATGAATTAATATATTGCCGGAATGCTATTATAAGTAAATATAAAATTATATATTAATGTTTTAAGATTCTAAATAAACAAAATAAGATATAAATTATATAGATTACCAGATCACGATGCACAATTCCTTCGTCATGTAAACACGACACAGCACTAGCCAACTGGAATGCCAAGTTGTATTTGTCTCCCCAAGAAAGTTTTTCAAAATTGTCCTTCAAATATTTTCTAAGTGCACCGCCATCAGCATATTCCATTACTAACCAATATTTTTTCAATTGATTAATTTGATTTTCTAATTTTTTTTTTAATTATTAAAATATAGATTAGTTAAAAATGCAAATGTAAAAGTCAATACGAATTCTTTAATAACTTAATTATTTAATATGTTATACCTTGGTTTGATGCTGTAATCCCCAAAAAGCGAATGATATTGCAATGAAAATCAACCTCTCGTTGAAATTCAAGCTAAATTATTCAAAATATATTAATGAATTTGTAATAAATAGAATGAAATTCAATACGAATTGAATTTGTAATTACCTCACGAACAAGTTCTTTAACAGTGGCATTGTTGAAGTAATGTAATGATTTTAACGCGAGGTATTGCATTGAACTTTTCCAATTTGCACGATAGACTTGTCCAAAGCTGCCTTTACCAATCTCTTCAAAAAATTACTAAAATGCTTGTATTCATAATATTTGATATTTTTACTTGAAACATATTCTTCAAACCACTCATTTGAATTATTGGAAGATTGCATTTTGATTTTTTTTAATCGGATTTTTATCAAGCGAAATGATGAGAAAAAAAATGCATTCGGTAGATCATGCAACATTTTAAGCCCACCGCTCATTATGAACGGTGTAACCGTAAAAAAAAATTTTTTTTTAAAAAGCTCCTGAATTGTATGACTCTAAAAGGTTAAAATATTTATAATGGCAACAAAAAAAGTTTAAAGCGATTTTATCGAGTTTTATAATATTAAATACAATAAGTTAAACTTTCACAAGAAGTTATCAATGAAATTTGTACTTTAGTTAGGAATAAATGATTCTTTATTCAAGTCGATTGCAATGATATTTTTAAACAATAAACTAAGAATATTTATAAGATTAATTTTTATCTAATTAAGGGATTTACATTTTAATAACCTATTAAACCTACCGTTTATCAGAAAATGAAGAATTTAATTTGATAATGCGAGATAGTTACATCCTCATCAAAATTCATGATGAAAATATAGCTTTTTTTCCCATGAAATTTTTCATTGAATTCTTGAAGAAATTAAATTAATAACGTCAGTTAAACATAAATATGTTAATATTTAAACTTGGAAGTGACTAACCGTTGTATAACGATAGCATAACAAATGGCGAATAGTTTACGATTACGTATAAACCGAAATTCATTAGAGGTTGGAACCGGCCTGAAGATTTTAAACCGAAGCCAGGTTAACCAAACAATGATTAAATCTAACTAAGGTCCGTCCTAAAAAAGATTTATTTAACAATTAACTAATGAATACAATTCTTTGTGTAGTGGTTATTAGTCAGTACACGATAAAGTTTGAAAGTGTAACGTGGAATTTTATTATGGCAAGAATTCGTACAGTCAAGGCTCGTCAACCTTATTCTTTTAACAAAGCGGAATTTCGGGGTTTATATACAAAATTTCTAATACTAATTTTTCTATCTTAAAATAAATATAACGAATATATCTAATATAATAAAAATAATTGATATACGAATATAACTATTATAATTATTTTAACACATATAATTGATATAATAAATATAATTGATATAATTAATATAAATGATATTTTTGACATTTTTGACATTTTCATAATTTTCATAATTTTCAATATTTTCATTATTTTTACGCAGTTTCTGCGCCATTCATAATGCCGATTTCTTGTAACACCGGTTAAATATTGTTAAACGGTTATATAAATTTGAATTATCAAATATTAGCAAACCTCATTTTGAATTTCTGAGATTATCGTTATGTACTGGTTTTATAAAATTTTTTTTTTAAAAAAGAAGAAGAAAAGCAAAATGATGAATTGACCATGTGCGTTCCATTATTATTATGGCAAGGATGGAATTATTTTAAAATAAAATATGGTCTTTTCCATTACTTTGAATTCGTAAAACTGATATCACGTGATATGGAAATAGTTTGGTAAACGAAAAATAGCTTATTCTCTTTATGAAAAAGAAAACCTACATCATTCATGTTTTATTGCCAAATATTCATTTTAAGATAGGGTAAAGAGTTTAATATTATTTTATTGCAGTAGACGAGAGAAATTTGTGTTAAAAAGCATGATGAACAAAAAGAATGTCAGTCACCTGATCTGCATTATCCAGCGGAGGAATAGAAAAAAAAGTTATTCTGTAAATTATCTTCAGATGTTTTTCTGGTGATTTTATTTTAAAAGGCATCCATCCAATAAGGTATTAATATCACCTGAAATTTCTGGAATTTTTTTTTTTGCTTAAATCGGGTAAGGAAAAAATCTTTCGAAAAACAAAATTTCCTCTATGTATGATTATGATATGATTAGATTTGCATAGCCGTCATTACGTAATTTAATCTACATTGGAAATAAGCATACTTCCCTTTGTTCTTTGTATCGTTTCGAAACGAATCATCATTCTCAAGTGTAACAAACAGATTATTTTTATTTTATCTTTTCCAGACTTAACCGTTTACGGATTTGTAAACAATCTGCACATCATTCCATGAATGGATAGATAATAAAAACTAATTTTTTTGTCACGAAATCAAAAAAAAATCATTTTTTATCTTGAATTCAAATAATACTGTATAATAAGCTTTTTTAATTGATCATTCTTTGTTTGAATATTTACAAAATATCATATGGCGCAACCTAAACGATCATAAACATAAGAGAAGCCGTAAAACAAAATTCCGCAATTCTATTTTAGGAAATTTTTTTTTCACATGCTTGCAAATCCATGCGAAATGACCTTTTGATTTATTGGTTACCATACCGTTTACCAAAACCAAATTACAGAATTGGTACAACATAATTTAAAAAATCCCTTACTTATAAAAGAACATGATATTTGCGTTTCGAATTTGTTTCTTCATACAATTTTGACTGGCATAACCTACCTAATCAACTTGTTTCTTTCTTTCTCTTTTTATTCATTCATTTAATCCTTCAAGAAAAAAATCCTCGATCTATCATCTCCTTCTCTCATCTCCCTCTCCTCTCCCTCTCTTTATAATTCTTGATCACAACATTCCTAAATATTTCTTCACACCTTTCCCCTATATTCAAACCTTATGTCATTTACCTTTTTAATATTTTAAAAAGATGAAATCCAATTTGATGTCTGCTGCTCTTGTTCTTTGCATTGCTACACTTGCTTCGGTTTATGCATCCCCAAATCCTTCTTGTAGGCAATATAACGTTGAGCGTAAAATTTGTATTAAAAATTCTGACAATGTTTCCACAAAGGATTGCATATGTAATTCTGAAAAATTAAATACATTATATAATGAATGCCATGGATCTAATGTCGATCCTGAACAATTCTTCATAAACGAACTCTGTAACATTAATTCTGTCAACTTAATGAAGAGGTGGACACCAAACTTTTATTCAAACGAACCTGATTCGACTATTGAACAAGAACAAGTTACACGTAAAATAGCACCTAAAACACCAGTTTTAAATAAAGGAGCCCCTAAAGAAGAGCTCCCAAAGAACAAGAAAAAGATAAAGCACATAAAAAAGAAGCGCCTAAAAAAGGAGCACCAAAGAACAGGAATGAGAAGATAAAAACAAAAGGACAAATACAAGAAGATAAAAAACCCGAAGTTCTAAACAAAATCAGGCAGAGGTTCGGACGCAAACACGACATAGGTTATAACCCTATTATTAATTCAAGAAAAGAGACATTACACGTTAATTTTATCTTTGTAATCGAATTACAAACATTTACAAATTATATAGGATTTTTTTCACAATTTTTGTAAAATTTAATGTTTATCATTAGCATTTAAATAAATTGATTTTTGGAAAAGAGATTTGAGATCTCTTTTTTATTAACTTATCGGATGAGCTTTTAAGTTGATATAAGAATTTTTATTTACTATTTTGAAATACTGTGATAAATAGCTTTTTTAAAAAAAAATAATAATCGTTGCTTCCTTTCAATTCAATAGCTGTGAGATATTCATTACTCGCAGCAAAATTCTCGGGTTTCATTGGCAATTTATTGGTAAAACTGTCGATACTCGAGACCATAATAAAATCCCGTCAAAAGTCAAAACTTGCATGGATATTTTGGCGCCCATACTTAAATGATTATTTATATATATATATATATATATCGTCATATGCACCTTCCTTTTTAAGTCGAATCATTGAAGATTACGATTTCGAATTATTATTCGAATTATTGTGAAAGGGCTCCCGAGAAATTTACTCCCATTTTTCAGATTTAGGAAAGCAAATATGCCCATTCGACTTTTGGCAAAATCCGTTACATTTATTAATTCATTTGTTTCAACGATCTAAGCTAACTTATGGTGAATTCATCTACAAATTATCGTAAAAAGACTGAAACATATAAAATCACCTCTTTTTTTGCTTACTTAGGAACGGTCAATTAAAACATATATTCTATTCTATTGATAAATTTCCCACAATTGTTTTATTTTGTTAAAATAAAAATATATAAGTAAACTATATATATACAGTTAATTATAATCTATGTGATAAATTATTTATAGAATAATTGTTTATTTGTAAGTTTATTAATTTTATATACTATATATATATAAAAAGGAAAAGTATTATTGTCCGAAAGATAAGCATATAAAATGCAAAGCGTTCCCAATAGAATTCTGCGTTTCTGATGTTATGTCATGCGTGTTTCACAAAAATTGAACACTAAAAAAAATCGAATACCATTTTATTATAAGTCCTGTTATCTGAAATTATGCTTCGGACTAGAACGGTTAACCGTTCCCTAGTTTATATAACATTCAAATAATTGTCCGGAGCGTAGCGCTAAAGCGATAATAAATATTTTTAAATTTTTACGAGGATTTTTTTTTAATTTTATTTTTATTCAGGAAAAAAAAAAAAGAATTGTAATTTATTTTGCTTAAAATTTATAGTCAGGGAATCTGATTACCGAAACAAATGATCAACTATTAATACAAAATTTGACATCTTTCAAATGAATTCATTATGAGCTTTAAAAAGGGGTCGGAAGTTAAATTCGGAGGTACTCGGAGTTAAAATATTGCCATTTTAAGAAAACGTTGAAAAGCAATTCGCATCACATGTGATAATTCAATGTAGACTCCGCAGCTTAAATAATATGATTTTCGAAGATCAATGCTTGTGATCAAAGGAAGGCATTTACCAATTTTGTTCTTACCCGTCCCTTATCACCTTTTTCCGATTACAATCGTTACACGATCTTTCCTTTTTTATAGCAACAAATTAACTTGTCCGTTTTTATTCTTTCTTTCCTCTGATAAATAAAAGCAATCCCTTTTTTGTAAAATTTCTTTTATAGTTCCATGACATTTAGAAACTTTACATAATTTACAATAATTCGTTCTACTTTTATCCTGATTCATATCTAATTAAATTGATTAAATTCGCAAAAAATTTTAGTATTTAAAAAATAGAAAAGATGTTTATTACAATATATGATATTGTTGTGTTTTTCTTTAGTGTGGTCTTGGACAATTTTTTCAGAGAAATCAAATCACGAGGATCACATAAGATTCCTATGGAAGGTCCTGTGATTTTCGTTGCTGCACCTCATGCAAATCAGGTAAAAATTATAACTTGTTTTCATGTCTCTTAAGAATTCACACATAAGATTTACTTCTTTAAAATTTACGATATTAGTTTGTTGATCCACTGAATTTGATGATGAATACCAAGCGCAGAGTTTCATTTTTAATTGCAGAAAAGTCCATGAAACGTAAATATATTGGAGCCATGGCCCGTGCTGTTCATGCAAGTAAGTTACTAAATCTTTTTAATCTTTAGTAATTTTCATTATTAAATAATTTTGAATTAAAATCAATATTTTAACCTAGTTCCCGTAGCAAGACCACATGATTTGGCCAAGCAAGGAATAGGGAAAATTCATTTGGTTGACAGAAAAACTGACCCTTTACGTATTACAGGGGTTGGAACTGAATTCACAAAACAATTTAAAGTTGGCTTTCAAATTGCACTTCCTAATGATCGTGGATCATCTGAAGTTACTAAAGTAATATCAGATACAGAACTATTGATCAAAAAAGAATTTAAAGATTTGAACGCTTTAGAAATGTTAACAAATCCTGAAGGAACTTCATTCAAGTGTTTGCCTCATGTTGATCAAAGCCAAGTGTATAAATCCGTCTTTGAGACATTAAATGCAGGAAATTGTATTGGAATCTTTCCTGAAGGTGGAAGTCATGATAGGACAGAAATATTGCCATTAAAAGGTATGATCATTATCGTTGATTTAGCATTATGATTATTTTATAAATGCAATGATTTTTATTTTTTGGTAGCTGGCGTTACAATTATGGCTCTTGGAGCAATGGCTGCAAACCCAAAGTTGGATGTGAAGATTGTACCATGCGGTTTGATTTGGATGATTTAATTCTGTTTAGTGATTACAACTATCTTGTATTTTGAACCTTAAATTTTATTTTTTTGATTAGGTTTAAATTATTTTCACGCTCATTCTTTCCGTTCACGAGCTGTTGTAGAATTTGGCACCCCTATCTCAATATCACCCGAATTAGTTGAAAAGTATCGTAAAGGTGGAGTGGAAAAGAGAGAAGCATGCGGAAAGTTGTTAGATAGTATTTATACGGCTTTGAGATCTGTTACAGTGAATACACCAGACTATGAAACTTTAATGGTATGTTGTTTGGGAGTAATATGATATAACTTTAAAATTTGTTATCTATTTATATAATTTTTAACTAATTATTAGGTTATTCAAGCTGCACGACGTTTATATAACCCTGAACATCATAAACTTGAACTATCAGATGTTATTGAATTGAATCGTCGGTTTGTTGCTGGTTATATGAAATTTAAAGATGATCCACGTGTAAAGGAAATGAATGAAAAGGTAATGGCATATAATCAATTACTGAAATATCATGGTTTGAAGGATCATCAGGTTCATAGAACAGCGCTTGGAGGAATAAGAGCCTTTACCCTGTTGATATACAGATTACTTGTCTTGATAATATGGGCTATTATCGGCTTTCCTGGGTAAATATAATTCTAAGGTTTAATTTGATTTGATTTTTGGTAATTTCAAATTTGTTAAATGTATATTTAATTAATTTATTATAAAAAAAATTAGTTTCATATTAAATATTCCATTAATAACTATAACCCGTGTCATATCCGCAAAAAAGGCAAAAGGTTTGCTTTAATATAATTTTTTAAAACTTACTTTATATATATTTTTTGATATATTGAAATCATAAATTACAGAGGCTTTAAAGTCATCCACTGTCAAAGTAGCTGGTCGTGATGTACTAGCAACTTGGAAACTTCTTGTTGCTCTTGTTGTCATGCCTATTTTATATGGATTTTATACCTTTGTAACGTTATCATTAGCCTATAAATATGATTGGAATATATTACAACTTCATTGGTGGACTCCTGTGGTTATATATATTTTGTTCTTTTTAGTTAGTAACATTACAATGCATTTAGCTGATTCTGGATTCGATATATACAGGTTGGTTGCTTACATTTATCGAGTTATATATATGATAAATAGTTTATTCATAAATTCTATTTATGTATATAGGTCACTTCGCCCACTTTTCTTATCGCTTTTACCATGGTCACAATCATCTATTCAAAATCTTCGTGCAGTACGTGAACAATTATCATATGATCTTACAGATCTTATTAATGAACTTGGACCCAAAGTGTTTCCAGATTTTGATAATTCACGTCTTGTAAGAGAATTGAAGAAAAGTAGTCGATCACCTTCACCATCACCATCAAGACCACAATCGGGATATCAAAGATTATTCCAAATGGCTGATTTTCTTGATGACAAAGTTTTTGATTGGTCAAGAGCAGATGATTCAGATTATGATGATGTATTCTTTTTTCTTGACAAGCAGCATGGAAATGTAGTAGGAAGAAGTAGAAATTCAAGCGGACATAGTAGTACTAGAACTCGTAGTCGTGCAAGTTCGTTCAATTCTAATGTATTAAGTGAAGGTAGTACACGTAATAGTGGAGGCTTTCGAGTTGATGCATTCACAGAATTATCAAAAGATAAAGCATTTTCAGAGGTAAACAAAAGACCAACGTCTATACCAAAAGTTGAAATAAATGATTATGACGATGATTCAGGATATCATGGGGATAAAGAGATTGAACCTAAAAAAAGTGTGTGAAATAATTTTGAGTTGTAAAAAAAAAAAAAGATTACAAAATATTTTTTTATTCATTTCATTATGATTAAAATTATAGTAAAACAATTTTCTTAATCATAAATTTATTATTTATAAATACAATTTGTAAAATGAATTATATATATTTTTTTTTTTAAAAAAAAAAAAAGATAAAAAAAAATCAATTTTAAATTAAATAAAAATATTTACAATTTTCAAAAATTAAAAATGTTTGATTTTAATCTTCATAAAATGACAATGTTCTGTAAAAATATATGTAATTGTGTATGACGTTTCTACACAAAATTTATGTTGCTTTATACAAAGGATTATTGTTAAATTTAGATTTGCGGAGTTATTTTACACGCGAATAAATTTATTTATTTATGATTTTTAGTCGATTTGATGATCGCAATACAAATAATTAAATTTCAGTTTTGAATAGATTTTTTACAATAGCTCAAAAAAATATTTTTGATAATAGGAAACAGATAAATAAATACATTCATGTTGTAAAAGAAAAGTTAAATATTCACTTTAATTCCAGTAAATGCAAATAATGATAAACTTAACAAACTCTTCGTTAACCAGCTGGCGAAATCGTGTGTGCATTGAAAAAATTCAAGCTATACTATTAAAGTTCATTAAATCATTTAACCAATTAAATTTGGATTTTTTAGTTATGTAAAAATTAACCTAAAAGTGAAGAAATTTACATATTTGCAGACAAAAATTTTCAAAAAATGGAAATTTAATTTTAGAAAATTTTTAGATGATATTAAAAAGTATTTGAAAAAAACTTCCAGAATTAAAATCAGTTGGATTAAGAAGGATCTTATATTACAATTATTTATCAGGCTTTATTGACAAAAAAAATATTTTGAGATTTTCTGAAATTCTGAGTTGGTAAGTGAATTGTTAAAAAAGATTTAGTATATAAGTATGTAAAAAACAAAATCCTTTAAGGCTATTATAAAAACCATTCTATTTTATAATTCTTATTAAACATTTTTTTTAGACTTTCAATACTAAAGGATAGTAATTAATTATATTTTATTCTTAGAATGTTTTTTTATAGATAATAAAATTACTTGGATTTTTATTTTAATCTAATATTATATTAAAAATTAAAATGTAATAAACATTAAAAATTTTTTACAGCCTGATTTTCTTAGCAAACTTCCCATATGCTCTTCTTAACTTAATCAAATTATCTGAATTTATAAACTTTTTATTCATATGTTTAAGTTATAGACTTTTTAGTTTTCTTTGTAAAGTTTAATTACAGAAAAGATTTAAAATTAATTAATAAAGTTTATAGGTAATATTTAGATTTATTATTATAAAGTATTAAAGATAATATTATTAAAATAAATTTATTCTTCATTTATTTGAAGCATTTTATTATTTTACTTCTTATTATTATTTATTAACCAAAATTTTAATTTTTTATTTTATTTTTTTAATATTTTAATGAATCAACAAATAAATATAACATTAAATTTACTATTGATATATTAAATAAATATAAAAAAATATATTTATAAGAAAATACTATTAACAAATCTGTCAAAATATAGATTTTACTAAAATGTGTTATGCTAGACAATTATACATATATTTAAACTATTTTTAGTAGTGTTTTTATGATTATATTATAATTTTTATTATATAAACCATTCTTATATATTAAATTTACCTAAAAATTTACTTTTTGCAATAATCTAATATTATTTTAAATTATATATATTATACCTTAGATTATAATTAATATACTTTAGATTACAATTATCAGATGAGATATGTGATACTAATCAATAATCATTAAAGATATTTCAGCTAAAATTACTAGAAGAAACTTAGAGATTTGTAAATCATCTTATATAATTTTATAAAAACTAAATTAATTATTGTGCAATAATTTTATCACTGCTAGAAATGGTTATTATATTACTTTTTGATATTTAGTTATGATATATGCTTTATTAAATTATAAATAAAATAATTAATATTTAGTATTATTGTATTTATAAGAATGTTTAATTATTTGTTTGTAGTAATTTAAATAAAGGTAATAGTTTAGATGCTTTTACTTCTAATCTCTTATATTCTTTTATTATAAATTTGTAAACAGACTTAAAGATTTAATTTTAATATTATTTTAATTGTTACATCTGCTTATACCATTATAATGAGCTAAAAGATCTGTTTGAAATGGCACATTTATATTTATCTAAATAAACAAAATTGGTTTTAATTAAAGATGGTCATTGCAATTAAAAAAAAATAGCGTAATTGAATTGCAATTTATAGCACATTAAATTTTTTTATAGCACAATTAAGTTACAACTCAATTGAAATTTGAAAATAATTATGAGAATCATCTATAGTTTAAATCTATAAAATTGAAAAAAGTAATTAATAATCAAAAATAAGTGAAATAATAAATAATAAAAACAATAATAACAAAAAAAAATTAGTAATCCTATTAATGTAAAAAAAGATTAAATCTAACTACATTATTATGATGAATTAACTGATCTGAATCACTTAGAAATAAAAAAATAATTAATAATAATAAAAAAGAAATTAGTAATCCTAATTATTCTCTTCTTTTCTTTTATTTCAATTTTTTTATTTGATTTTAATTTTATTTTTTAATTTTTTTATCATATTTTTTTATTACTTTGTGATCATTTTAATTTTTATTGTATTTTTATTCTTCATAATCTTTTTATTTTTATTTTTATTTTGATTTTTTTTAATTTTTTTATTATTTTTAACTCTGCAATCTTTTTAATTTTTATCTTTAAATTTTTAATCTTTTTTTTATTATTATTTTTTATTTTTCTTATAATCTTTTAATTTTAATTTTAATTTTTTTTTGTTTGTTTTATTTTTTTTTATTTTTTAATTGATTATTACTAATAATAATCATGATTTTTAATATAATAGAAACTTATTATTCTTGAAATTTAAAGCATCATCAGGTAAAATTATTAGTAATAAATAATAATAATAATAATAAAAAGTAATTTTTATCATGTATTTAGCTGCATTACCATAATAAGTTGAAGGGTGTTATACTTATATTTGTCTGAAATAATAGAATCATTTCTAATTAAAATTAAAAAAAAGCTATTAGATTTTGATTAATAATTAAAAAATAGATAAAATAATAAAAAAATTATCCACTTTACTACATTATTATGATAAATTAAAATAGTAAATCTATTAATATAACCAATAAATAATAAATCAAAAAAATAAATAAAATTATTAATTAATAATTATAAATTAGTTAATTTATTATTAATAATAAATAATATATAATAGAAATAAATAATACATAATATTATAAAATAAATAAAAATAATTTTATTATACATTTGATTGTATCATTATTACAGATTAAAATTTTTTTAAACAAAAAAAAGAATATTTAAATAACCTTTATTTCTTTAGATAAATTTCTCTTTTACTTTAATTTTTCCTTTTAGTTTTAGTATTAATATTAATATTAGTATTGGTGTAATTGCAATTATTTTTTTGAACTATAATCAATTTAGTTTTTTTATTCTTGTCAAATAAACTATCAACAAAATGCAATAAAAAGATAGCAAAATGAGTGATTAAGATAATTAGTAACAATGTTAGTATTAATATTAATATTAGTTTAAGTATTAGTATTAGTATTAGTATTAGTTTTAATATTAGTGTTAATATTAGTATATAATAATAATAAGATATATAATAATAGCTAATCGTTAGCATTATATAAATTGTTTAAAACAGAATTTTTTTTAAAAAAAAAAAATTTTTTATTATTTAAAGATCTAGAAATCTAATTCACACTAATAAAATCACAATAATTTTTTTTTATTATAATACTAATTCTCTTTTATTAAAATATATTAATTAAAAAAATCTGTAAAAACTCAGAAAAAGATAAATTATATTAAAGTTTATAAAAATAGCAAAATTATATTAAGTTCTTAGTAAAAATTAGCAAAATTAAAATTTAAACATTTTGTTAAATTTAAAATGAATTTAAATCATTTAAATCTTTTAATAAGAAATGAAATTTTGTGAAAATTTTAATGTTAATAAAAAGAATAATATTTATAAAATTAATAAACTTTTATTTATTAACTAACTAAAATTTAATTTTTATCTTTATTTTAATAAATTTACTCATCATTAAGGTTGCTGAATGAAACCTAGAGATTTTGCAAGTTTATCTAAATAGAAAAGGTAAAATTTAGTGAAATTATATTAAAATCTTATTAAATAATCTGCAAAATTCTAGAAAAGGTAAAATTATATCAAAGCTTATAAAAAATGTGAAACTATATCAAAACCTTAGTAAAAATTTAATGAAACTATAATTTAGATATTATACTAAATCTAAAATGAGTTTAGATAAGCAATCTTATTCATAGTCTTATAAAAAATTTGCATATATTTTTATAATTATAAATTAGTTTAATATATATTTTTTTAAATTTTGTATCATATTTTCTTATATTTTATAAGAAATTATTTTTTATAAAAAATGATATATAAGAAATTGCTAATTAATAATATATAAAAATAAATAAAAATTTATATTGTATTACATTAAATATATTTTGGTATTAATTAATTTGATGATATCAAAATTAATTATATCAATTTTATATATATTATATCTGTTAAAATATAATTTATCTATTAAATACAATTAATTAGTAATATATCAATTCACATTAAAATATAACATTAAAAATTTTAAGGTTTATACATTGAAAATTATAATATTTTATAATAAAATTATATATTTTTAACAAATTAATTTTTTTTGTGATTGATTTACATTATTAATTGAAAAGTTTTGCTAAAACAAAATAATTAATTAATTTATTGTAATTTATAAATTAGTATTTATTTATTACTATTATTATAAATAGTACTCAAGCTATATAACAAAGATATTAATACTATATGAAGTTAATTATATTATACAACCAAGATTGACAAATGATTAACATTATTAATATTATTAATATTTTTAAGTTCTTTAACATTTTTATATTATATTATTTATATTTATCTTATATATTATTATTATTTATTTTATATATTATATTATTATCATATTTAAATTATATTTTATTTATTGTATTTATTTTAACATTATAATTAATTTATATAAAATAACGTTAAATAGTAATCTTTAATAATTATAATTTTATAAAATAGGATAGAAAATTATTCTTATAAAAGGATGGAAAATAATAGTAATAATTTAATAGTTCAAGTTAAAGATTTAGAATTCAAGATTAAAGGTTACTAAAGATATAATTTTAACAATAAAGAATCTCTTTATAAACTACATATATATTAAAATTTTTTAACGTGTCAATCATATTTATTATTTTTATAAATTGTTTAAAATTATTTATTCATCTAAATTATAAATCTAGGATTGATTGTGATAGGATTTATTTTATAGTAACTTATTAGTTTCTTATATACTACTTTCTATTATTAAATTATTATTATCTTAAGTTTAACAGATTAAGTGTAAAGTTAACAATATACTTGTTATCTATACTATATAGTATAGGATGAAGTTTTAATCCCATTCCATTTTAAATTTCATTCCTAAACTAAAATTTTAATAAACAATATCATTATAATTAATAATAATAATTTAATAATATTATAATTTATTAGCTTAATCTTTATAAACAGATTTAAATAATTATTATTTTATTTAGTAAAATATTAATTAAAATATACTTAAAAAATATATTATAAATTAAATAGGATTTAGGATTTAGGATTAGAATTTGGGATATGAATATGGGATATGAGATTTTAAATATAGTTTGAGATGGGATGGAAGTCTATAATATGAGGTATAGATAGCAATTATAGTTAATAATATCAATACTTTATCAGCCTAAAATTTTGAGTCTTAATAGTAAAGTTTAAAATCTAATTAAAAAGAAAGTTTAGCCAATAAAACTTTTAAGTTTGATGAGTAATTTCTTATACAATAAATACTGTAATAATTATTATAAATTATAATATTTTGTAAATAAAATTTCTGTAATCTTGCAGAATATAAATAATTAAAAAATATTTCTACCAAAACTTTATTTAAAAAATTTTTTTAAAAAAACTTCAAATCGTTTAAATAAAAAAGTCTGCTTTTATAATATACACTTCTTTAAAAAAATTTATCTTTATAGTATCCTTTTAAAATAAATAACCTTTTGTCAGTATTTTTTTTTTTAAAAAAATTTAATCTCAATTGCAGTTAAGTTATTAAAATTTTTTTTGATTTATAAATAATAATAAAATATTTCTAAATATTTTATAAAGAGATTTTTAATATAATGTTTAAACTTTTTTAAAAATTCATAATAATATAATTTATCAAAAAAAAATATCCAAAACATTTTAATAAATATTCTTGAATTTTATTTATCTTATTTTTTTACATGTATATTAAATTTATAATTTTTTAGTATAGTTAAAATATTAGTTCCCATTAAAATAATTTAAATTTCTTACTTTTAAATAAAAAACTGCTTAACTTTTTCCTATAAAAATAGTTTTGATAAAAAATATTATTTTAACATTCACAATTATTTTATTTTACAAAATTATTTTTATAAAAATATTTTTTTTTAATTGTTTTAAATTTATTTATTAGTTGTTGAATAAATCTTAATATAAAGACCTTTGAATATTAACAATTTTATTATCTAAAAGTTTAACTACTTCTAAAGTTATATAAGTTAGAAAGATATTATTAAAAAAAGATTTATTATATGCCTGACTTAAATTGATTAATTGGATTAATAAAAAAATTTTTGACCAAAGTTTAGATTTTTCTATTATCTAATTCTAGTTTAATATCATAATTAATTTATCAAATGTAATTGTTAAATTATTTAATGAAAAACCTTTCTTAATTTATTTTATTCTTTACTATAAAATTTAATAAATGTTTTGAATATTTACTGTAGAAATTTGATTAAAAATTCTTATCATTTTCTTATTTACTTGCTTCTTCCTATTATTTCTTAAAATTATTACTTGAAGTACTTTGCTTAAACAACTCAAATTTATTTAAAAAGCATAAAAAAAAGAAATATCATTAAAAAATAACTTTTAATAAAATTAAGTACTAATAAAAAAAAGTAAATTAAAGAATATAATAAATTATTGTAATATTTAAATTTAAAAAAAAGATTATCATTAAAAAAAGATGTAATAGAAGTTTAGATTCCTATTTTAATAAATAATAATTATTTTAAAAAAAGGTAATAATATAAAATAAAAGGATTTAAAATATAATAATTGGAAAATTTATTGAATAAAATCCTATTTTTTTTAATTTAATCTGATATTTTTTTGATATTTCCATTATTTTTCAATATTTAATTCTAATTAATTAATATTAATCTTAACCTAATTAAAATTTTGATTGTTTTTCAAAAAAAAATTAATAAACTAATTCAATATTAGTAAAATTTGCTTGTTATATTGAATTAGATATTTATGTTATAAAATAAATTATGTATTTATATTGAGTAAGAAATTTTAATTTTTTCATAAATTAAATTTCAAATTAATAATTTTGACAATAAATAATGATATATTTATATTAAGTAAGAAAATTGAATTTTTTTATAAATTAAATTTCAAATGAATTATATTAATAATATATTAGAAATTTAATTTACTTATATGTAATTATAATTTAAGTATATTTTGTTTATATTTTTAATAATATCTTTATCAATTTCTGCTCTTACTTCTTCATTAATATCTACTCTTATTTTTGCTTCTGCTTCTATTATTCTTATACTTAACTTTTTATTCTATTATTTTAATAACTTATTCACTAAATGTCAAATAATTAAAAAAAAGTTACTGAAATTAAGGATAAAAATAGTTAAAAAAGAAATCTCTAAATCAATTTTAAAATTGATTATAAATTTAGCATATTATATATTACTTAAGTTATAAACTATTTTTAACCAATTTAAAAATTAAATTAGAACTGATTTTAGATTAGTTTTAAGAATCAGCTTAAAATTATATAGTCATTAAATTAAAGATAATAATAAGCTGAATTTGTTTGATAATCAGTCTAAAAATTTTTTTAATTTATCATCATATAATGCTTTATTAGTATAAATTTGTCTTAATATTCAAAGTTTAATTTACTTAAGAAGAGTTAAAATGAAACTAAAGAGGAATCAAAATAGAACTGATAAAACTATTTCTATCTCTAACTGATATTTTAATATAAGAAAGAAAAGCTAAAAATACTATAAATGTTTTAATATTATAAAATTACTTTGTAAAATTATTTTAAAAGTATTATATTTTTTAGAAAAATTCTAAGAAATTTAGGATGTTCTAATTTAAAAGGAAATGAGTAATATTTTACTAATTTTCTGATATATAATATCAAAGAAATTTAGTTCTCTAGTTGTCAAATACAAAGTAAATAAAAATGATAAAAATGGTAATAAAGAAAAAAATACATAATAACTTTATTTTTTTTTTTAATATAAGTATTAAAACTATTAGCTTAAAATGGTAAATACAAACTTTTTTTAAAAGTTTTAATATTTTGATAAATTTATACTTAGTAATAACTTTATTTTCTTTTTAACAAAAGTATTAAACAAATATTTTTTAAAATTTTGCTAATAATTTTATTATTTTAAAAATATATTTTTAATAAATTTATGTTAATTAATTATTATATATTTTTTTATCAGAAATTTTTTTTTTTATTTTTTTTTTATTTTACTTTTTTTATTTTTCTAATTATTTTGTTTTGAGAAATAGAAATATTTTAAGTTTACATATTTATTTTAAGTAGTAAGATCTAGTTTATATTAAATATTAGCTGTTGTCTAAATATTTAACTTTAGAAAAATTACTATTTCTTCTTTTTCTTTTAAGCTAATATTGATTTGTCATTCAATAATTTTTTTAATTCTTTTTTTTTTAAAAAATAAGACAGTTATAAACAAACTAAATCAACTTAAAAAGCTCATTAGCTTATAATAATATTTTATAATTTTATATATATTTAATAGAAGAGCCTTAAAGCAGATAACTTTCAAATATGAATTAAAATTTATTACTCATTTATTATATTGATTTTATTATAATAAGAACTATACTATAAATTTTAGAGTTAAAATCTTAAAAGTAATTCTAGGAAGATTTTTTTAACCAAAATAGTACAAATTCTTTAGATATAAAAAATTATTAAGAATATAAATTATTTTATTTATTTTTACAATAAACTGACATTAAAATGAAAGAGTTTTGAATAATTTATTAGATAGAATTTTAAACTGCTTACTAATTAAAAAAATATAACCAATATAATTTTTTAAGATATGTGATTTTAAAAATCTTTTTGAAATGTTATCTTTTCTAATATTCTATTCTAATTTTAAAACTGTTCAGTTATTTAAATACTACCTTGAATTAAATAAATCAGATATAGTTATTAAATATTTTGACATTAAAATTAAGTATTAATATTACTATTATATTATTCAAATAAACATTTTTAAACTTATTAACCATCAAATAATTTCTTATAATTAAATTCAAAAAATAAGATAGATTACTATTCTTTGATATCCAATTTTCTCCTTAATTATAATAATAAAATTTATGAAAATTTTTTTCAAATTTAATCCAATTCTTTGACAAAATAAAGAAGAATTATTAAAATTAAGAATTTATTTATAAAAATATTCTTGTAATGAATCTCATCAAATGTAGAATTTAAAATTTACTTATAGTAAGAATTTTTAAAGTTTTTATAATTTTTTTTTTAAAAAATAAGAAAACCATTCTTTTAATATAAATATAAACATGGTATATTAGTTAAGCATAAATAAGCTAAAGGGTTTCTAATAATTCTAAATGATAATATAAATTATACCTAACAAGATTAATAGCATAATCAAATTTTTAAGTTACAATAAAAAGCATATAAAAATATATTTTTTACAATATCAAATTTAATTTTTTTTCTTTTTTTAATGATAGGTACTTGATTTCTTTTATAATAAGTATGCATGTAAAATATAAAATTTTGATAAATAATATATATATTGAAAAATATAATTGATAAACTATAGGGTATCATGATTTTGTATGCTATATATATTAAAGATTTTAAATACAATTTCTTAAGCCTCATTATTAATATTAGATTATCGAGTTTTACATCTATTATTACAATACTCATTGATTTCTTTATAATCTGTGAATACTTGTGTATGATTTTTTTTAAATTTTAATGAATAATATATTTATTGAGTTTTGAACAAAGCTTATAAAACTTTCTCAATATTACCTGTTTATATTTTTATTAAAGTTATTAAAGAATTATAAAATATAGTTTTTTTCTTATTTTATATATGTTAAAGAATTATAAGAAATATATATTTTCCTTATTTTTTTTTATACAATTTTTTTACTTTTTCATATTAAGTTTAAGGTTTTACTTAAAGAAAATACAAATATATTATACTAAAATTCCATAAAATATTATAAAATTTAAGAGTATAATAAACATTCTTAATTTTATCATATTTTACTAATCAATTTACTAGTCATTTATTCATTTATATCATATCTAAAACACTGTAAAATCAACATATTTTTTTAAGTTAATTTACTTTAATCTGAAAATCATACATAATAATATATATTAAAATTTTACAAGCAGTTGTATTTTAATATAATGAAATAACATATTAAATTTTATGAAAATCTAATTATTTTTGGATAAGTTTTATTAAAAGTAACATTTTGCAATTATATAAAAAAAGTGCTAAAATAAATGTATTTTTATGTTAATTAACACAATTAAAATATTATATATTATAATATATACTAAAATTTTATATATATATTTATATAATTATAGTGTAATAAATATGAATTTTATAAAAATTAATTTTATTATTAAATAACTTTTACTAATATAATATTTACAATTTAAAAATATTTAAATTTTAATTAAATTTAATTTATATGCTATCATAATTTAGCCATTAATAATACAGTATATTATATTATATTAAGATTCTATATTATATTTTATTTAAAATTATTATTTTTCTCTTCAAATAAAAGGATTTCATTTTCTTTTAAAGGTGCAAATAATCTCTTATTTAAACTTTTAATATTTCTATTTATTTTAAGTAAAAATAATAAATGCATTTACCATTATATAAAGTACTTAAACATTCTTTATGAAAACTATATTCATAAATTAAAATAATACTATTAGATAAATCTATATAATTTGGTAATAAGTAATTATTTGCATTATAAAATTTATTATCAGCAGATTTTTTTTGTGTATTCTAAGCTAAAGAAAGCTCTTTTATATCTACTTCTATATTAAAATTTGAAAGATAAAATTTTGAATATTTATCATTATTAATTTACTTTGTATTTTCTAGATTTTGATAAATCTTATTAAATATTATAATAAAAATAATAAAATTTTTTTTTCCAAAGATTTTAATTTATTAATTTAAGATTTAGCTAGATTTCTTAAATTAACAAATGAATCTTCAAAGAAAAAGTTATTATTTCTTTCAACATTAATAATTTTTGCTTTTTGAATAATTTGTAATTCTGAATTAGATTTTACTATTTAATATCTTAAAGAATTATGAAAATTTTTAACAAAATAATTGGAAAATTATTTTTTAAAATATCAATTATTGGATGTTTTTATAAAGCTCAATAAAATACATCACTTGAAAATATAAGTGATGCTTTATTATAATTATGTCTTTTTAATCTTTGAAATAATATCTAAATCTTTATAATACTTTCTAAATATCCTTCAAAATATTTACTTCTAAAAGTATTATATATATATTTAAAGTAAGTGAAATAGAATTATCTATTAAATCGATTAACATTTGATATTCTACATTCTTAGTATTTCCAAATCTTTTTATAATAATATCATGAATATTTTCTCATCTATAATAAGTTAATGTAAAATAAGATTAATTACTGTTTATTTTAACTTTTGAGATAAAATCTTCTTATTTTCAAATATATCATGGTATAACATTTCAAAAAAAATGATATGTTTAAAATAATATTTCTCTACTATTTAAAAAACATGAAGTTAACCAATTATAGGAATTAAATTTAATACTTATTTAGGAATCCCAGAAGCAAATCTTTTTTAATTCTTAATGTTATAGCTTTTCCTATATTTACTTATCTAGGCCAATCAGCAATTGTAGAAATAATAAAATTATTTAAATAATTTTGTTTTTCAGTACTTTTTATTTTATCAAATACTTTAAATATTAAATCTATATATTCAATATAATCTTTAGTACTATGTAATAAATGCAAAATAAAGTTAACTAATTTACTATTAGACATTGATTGTAATTCATGATAATTTGAATTCTACTATCATAATCATGAATATTAAGTTGCTTTACTCTATTTTTATATGAATCTTCAATTAAATATTATTTATATAATTTTTTCTTTCAAAATAACTTTTTCCTAATTGATTTATAAAATTAATATTAATATTATTAATAATTAATTCAAAATCAATTCTTTTAGGATTATGTATTAAAATATCATCTAATGAATATAATAGCATTTTAGAATTTTGATATTTGTATTTAATAATATTGTTACAAAATAATAAATATTATTTGTTTGTATTAATGTTAATTGATTATGTCAATGAATATTATGGTAATAATCTATATTAAATATAACATATTTTTATATTTTGTAAGCAATAATTATTAACAGTTTGTTGATATTCATTTGAAATAATATTTTTCTATCGATTTTATAGTTTTTCTTATTACTAAAATTCTAATATTTGCTAATGTATCTATTGAAGATAAAGAAGTTTTATATGTATAATATAAGTACTGATCCTTTTTTATATAAATATTTTGATTACTTAAAATTTTTTTCACTTTTTTCTCTGGCTTTTTTTGTAAACTTTTAAAATTCTTCCACTTTTTTCAAAATACTTATAAAAAAATTATGAACTTTACAAAAGTTTCTCAATTTCTAATACAGGAGGAAATTAACGAATTTCAAAAAGTATTGCTAATTTTAAATACTAAAAAATACTGCAAAGTGGTTTTAAGTTGTTAAAAAATTTAATAAAAGTTGTAGTTTATAATGATTTGCTATATCTACTATTCAAAAAATCCAAATTCTTATGGCTTAAACTTAGGCCCAAGCTTCTACAATACAAAATATTCAAAATTCAAGTCAATATATCGGGAAATGTAAAGACTTTAGTAACAGCATCTTTTAAACTACTTTATCATCTTAATTTCCCAATAATTACTTCTTATGATAAAGATCAAAAGCATTTATCTAGTACCTGAAATCCTTTATCTTGCATTATTAACAATATTATAATTAAACTTCTGCATGGTATCTTTTCATAAAGTTATAACCTAAATATTAATCTAAAACTAACATAATTATAAATAATATGATTACTTTATTACAAAGTAA
>CAJVPP010001152.1:0-22343 GCA_910592005.1 Funneliformis mosseae | reverse complement strand
CGCTCAAATTCAGAAAGTTCTCGGGTTTTGGGCATTTTAAAAAAAATTATATTTGAATACAAGAAGTTCGTAGCTATACAGGAAAAAAAAATTGACTCAATTTTATGCATTAGATCACAAGTTATAATCAGCAAAAATTACGCTAATTAGTATAACAAAAATTACGTGGTCCAATACTTTTGACCGGGGAGTGTACATTCACTTTCTGTTTTGTAATCAGTATTGGCTTAAAAAGAAAAGATAGTTTTTTATTAATAAATACTTTAATAATAAAATTTTGTCAAGCCTGTTTTACTAAATATGTAAAGTTTTTTAATTATTCACTCAATTCATAATGTTCTCTTAGACTTTATAAACAGTTCTTATATTTTATTAGATTGGTAAATTCAAAACTTCTCAAATAAATTCAGAATCTTTGACATTCTATAGTTAATTTCAGTTGAGTCCTTAGTCTTGATGTTTAAAGATCATTATAACCAATTAAGTTAAATAGATTATTTCTAAGCTCAAAAAACTTTTTACAATTACATATAGCAACTTTTTAATAATAATACTATAGAATAGAAAGTATTAAAGCTTTCAAAACCTTGTTTACTTCCTCAATAATTGTATCTAATCTTTGATGTTATTCATAAATTCCTGATCTAAACATGACACAATTTTTCTTTATAGTCTTACATACTTTTGAATGAAGTCATATCAATTGGATTTTATCAGCAATCTCTATTAAGTGATAAATTAGATGTTGTCTTGCAGACCAAATTAGAGAAAATGATCATCTAGCAGTTCTTTTTAAAAATGGAATATTAGTTCTTATGACTTTCTAATAATTGATGATTGCCTGAAGATAAACAAATATTTGCTCATATTTTATCTGATAGAGTGGGTCTTATTGTTTTTTAACCCAGGTAAGATATTTTTTAACCAAAGGATTAGAATGGCTTTTTACGTATAGTCATATAAGCTCCATTGCTATTACCTGACGATATATGCCACAGACAGAATCTCAAGATTTGTGATGATCTATACACTTTTTAAAATACATAAGCTAATTTTCTATCTGATAACCTTGACATAATGCAATTTTCCTAATTATTAATATAGAAAATAAAATTTATCAATAAAAAATTATGCTATTTTAATAAAAAACAAATTTACCAATTTAACTCAACATATACTCGAAGCATGTTTATCTCCTCATATAACTGCCTTAATATAAGTACCAATCAAAGAAATTTCTTTTTAAACTTGATAGCATAATGGTATAGAATACCATCACAGATTACTGCAACCTACTTACAACTTCTATCCTTAACACCAGATATCGTTTCTATATGAAGAAGAACCTTTTCAATATTTACAATTGAATTAGAATTAATATTAATCAGATCAGAAATATAGATCTCAGAAGTATTAACTTTTTGTTTAATAATTAGTCACTAAGTAAAGCTTATCTTGGAAATAGAAATGCAACTTGATTTATCACTAATACTATAAGGTTTAAAAATAAGTAGCTTGCTTTGCTGATCAATCAAGCTATTTAAATTGCTTTTTCATTTTGGATTTCAGCTAATATTAGCAAATGTTCTTTGCATTTTAGACATGTTTGCTTTTGATTCTTGATGTTTTTTTTGATTGCAATTAAGACACTTTTTCATAGTAATAATGTTAGTCGTTATCACTATAAGAGAATCAATAGTATTAATAGAAGTTAATTTTTCTTCATACAGTAATTTAAGAATCTTAGAAAGGTAAGTATATAATTCTTTGTTAATAACTTCTTGTATTAGAGGGTTAACATTAAAAAGTTCTTTATATTGCAATCTGTTTAAAGAAAAATATAGTTACGGTAAGTTAATACTTTGAATTTTATTTTGTAATCCTATATTAAAAGTAAAAAACTAGTAATAATATAAAAAATCATTGTATTAAACCCTCGATCATGGCAATTTTTTTGTTCTCTTTGTTCATTATCAAATGCAAGAAATAAGAGGCCTTTAGGCAGTGTTGTCATAGGACATTGATAGGACACTGATGGGATACTGATGGGACATAAATGGGATAAATAGGACCTTTGGAACATAGAGTGAGACATGTTGGAATATATAGCTGAGACATATAGTTAGGACAACAAATCTCTAGGACATCATAAATGTACATCACTGCCTTTAGGTAGTTTTTCTTCATGTTTTAACAATTCTTCTAGCTACTTTTAGAATTGATAGTAGCTTCTAGAACTAGTAATATAATTATCAATGCTAGTGTTTTACATGGATTCAGATCGATCTGAATCCAATCCAAATCTAACGGATCAGATTCGGATCAGATCTGTTAGATTCAGATCTAATTCAGATTCAGATTCAGATCGGATCTGATCTATCAGATTCAGATTCAGATTTGGATCTGATCTGTCAGATTCAGATTGGATTCAGGTCTAATCCGTCAGATCTGAATTAAAGCTGAAAAATTCCTTTTCAATGAAAAGGGACAAATTTTCAGACTTCTTTTGAGCCAAAAATTTGTTTCCTTTCATTGAAAAGAAACAAATTTTCAGAACTCTTTTAGAACTGAAAAGTTCCTTCATTGAAAAGGAATGAATTTTTAGAACGCTTTTAGAGCGAAAAGTTCTTTTCATTGAAAAGGAATGAATTTTCAGAATTCTTTAGAGCCGAAAAGTTTCTTTCATTGAAAAAGAACGACTTTTTGAAATTCTTTAGAGCCGAAAAAGTTTCTTTTAATGAAAAGGAATAACTTTTCAGAACTCTTTTAGAGCCGAAAAGGTTCCTTTCAATGAAAAGGGATGAATTTTCAGACTTCTTTAGAGCCAAAAATTTATTTCCTTTCATTGAAAGAAATGAATTTTCAGAACTCTTATACAGAGGGCTGTCAAAAGTCTTTGAACGCTTTTTAGCTCAATAAAATATTTAGAGCTAAAAATTTGTTTCCTTTTATTGAAAAGAAACAAATTTTTGGAACTCTTATAGAACTAAAAAGTTTCCTTCATTGAAAAGGAATGAACTTTTAGAACTCTTTTAAAGCCAAAAAGGTTCCTTTTAATGAAAAGGAATGACTTTTTAGAACTCTTTAGAGCCAAAAAGGTTCCTTTCAATGAAAAGAAACGACTTTTCAGAACTCTTTTAGAGCCAAAAAGGTTTCTTTCAATGAAAAGAAACGAATTTTCAGACTTCTTTGAGCCAAAAATTTGTTTCCTTTCATTAAAAAGAAACGAATTTTTGAAACTTTTTTAGAACTGAAAAATTCCTTTCATTGAAAAGGAATGATCTTTCTGAACTCTTTTAAAACTGAAAAGTTCCTTTTATTAAAAAGAAACGAATTTTCAGATCTCTTTTAGAGCTGAAAAGTTCCTTTCATTGAAAAGGAACAACTTTTCAGAACTCTTTTAGAGCTGAAAAGGTTCCTTTCATTGAAAAGAAACGTTTTCGGATCACTTTTAGAACCGAAAATTCGTTTTTTCAAATAATACTTTCGGATTCAGATCGGATCGGATTTGGACTTAAATCGATCCGTCAGATCCAGATTTGAGATTCGATCCGTCAGATTCAGATCGGATTCAGATCCTGAAAAATGAAAATCAGATCAGATCGGATTTGGATAAAATCCGATCCGATCTGATTTTGCGGAATACTACACAACAATATCAATAAAATCTTCTATACTTGAAGAAGCTCAAGTTTATTTTCAATCAGGAAAATATTAGAAAGGTTTTTAGATGAGCGAGTATCTAATTGAATAAGTGAAAACAAAAGCTATATCAGTTTTTGAAGCAATTTTTCCAAACTGTATTGTCTTATTTGCATTTGATAATAGTTCGAATCATGTAGCATATAGATCTAATGCATTCATAATGAGTAGGATAAATCTAAAATCTGGAGGAAGCAATTGAAGATGAAGGACACAGTTTTTGGATCAGATAACCAACATCAATCAATGATTAATGAGAATAACAAACTGAAAGGAATGAAACAGGTGTTAATTGGGTGTGAATTATGAAAAGATAGGTTAAATGCTGATTGTAGACTGTATAAGGATAAGATTGAAGATATAAATTAGACAAATTATTATGTATAAAGAATTATTTCATTACAGTCAGATTTTCTATTCAAAAAAAAGCATGTTAAAGGAAATAATACTAAAAGCTGAATATAAATATATATTTTATCCAAAGTTTTACTGTAAATTAAACAATACTAGAAGGTGATAAAAAAATATGCTTGAGAGAACTGCAATTATTCTTAATCAGGTTTGTAATATGTTATTCCTGCAGTTTTAGAGTCTATTAGTACAATTACAATAAGAAAATTTGCTAGAAAGATATAATGTTACATAGATTTATATAAAAAAGAAATAACTGGTAAATTGGTAGAATATGTTACCAAAAATATAAATCTCACCATTGTATTCTTAAATATGTATTGGTAGAATTAAATAAAATGAAATAATAAATAATAATAGCTTCACAATGTAAAAAAATATAATATCACATAAATAAATGCTAAATCACATGAATATCAGTGAAAATTGACATTTAAAATTTCAGACTAATGCAGTTTATAAATGATAGCCACTATAATACTAAACATTTTTCTGATTATTATCATCTCAAACAAAATATTAAATATTAATACCTATAAATAAACTGGATTTTGACTTTTTAATTCATTCAAACTAGATCAACATCTATTTATATCATTTAATAAAACAAGAAGTCATAATAGAAAACTCAAATTTCTTCTTGAACAACTTCCAATAGTTTAATTTATAAAAGCCATCCAACCTCAGATATATTTACCTTTCTAAAAATGTTGTTATTGTGATAATTATAATAAAGATTTTAATCACTTTTGATTATGTAAAAATAATGCTGCAGCTAGTTACAATCATGTGATACTTATTTGTTACCAGTTACAACTAGTTATTCAATTTTTATTAATATTGCAATCAATTGCAACTCTGTGATACTTATTTGTCACCAGTTGCAACTAATTGCAACGTCATCTTTAGACTATGTCCTAACATTAGATAATACTTATGATTCTTGATCTCTAACTCCATTATACACTTAAAACTATAAATATTCATTTATGCTTTAAAATCTGATTTTACAAATAATATCAATAATCTTTTAAATTTATCTCATTCAATATAGTTATTACAAGCAAATCTACATGATTTATCTTTTATTAAAATTATTAAAGGCATTATTTTTGCCATTTTATCATCAACCTTAACAATTTTTACCAAATCATTCTCCATTACTACATCTGTCTTTTCTTCTTTTTTTTTAAATTTTATTTTTGATTAAACCTATAATAATATATGAAAAACTAAATATGATTTAATTTCAGCTAAAGAAAGATCTTTACACATAACCAAGTGACAAAAACAGTGTAATTTTGCTTTATCCAATATTAATTTTTCTATTAATAGTTTTTTTAATATACAATTTGCTGATAATACAGATAGCCTAGATCATTTTATTCTAATTAATAATTCTTATAAACATAGTTGATATTGATCTCTTTTTTTTAGGCTGTGATAATTAATTATTCTAATATTTCACTCATTTAATTTAGTATTAATGATTATTTAGTGAATCTTTACAATTAGAATCAGATAGAACAATCAATTAGTCTGATAAGAGCTAGTTTTCTAGTGAAGAATATTAAGTAGCAATTTTTATTTTTTTACTTTAGCACCTATCTTAGGATTTTCATATATTTTATACTGAATTGATTTTTTTATAATAAAATATTACATTACCGCATCTTTAAAAAAAAAATAATTACAAGAAATAAAATTTAGTTTGTTAGATTTATCTTATTAAGATTTATTAAATAATTATATTTTTATATTTCTGAGATCAATAGATAGCAAAATATATAAATTTAAAAATTTAATTTTTTTTATAATAATTTATCATATATTTATCTTTAAAATATTACTAATTAATTTAAAAATATTTAAAATTATTATAAATAATTTTAATTATTAAATAAATTATAGGCAAATTTGCCTGTAAAATGCTTGAAGGAATAAATAAAAACATAAATTATATTTTTTATTAATTTTTTTTTTTATTACTTTTAAATATTTTTTCACTTTATTTTTATTTTAACCTATAAAAGTAAACATTAGAATTGATTATTAAGATCAATAATTTATTTTAAATAAATAATTTTTACATAATAATTTTTCTTTTTTTCTTTTTAAATGACAATTTTCTTATTATTAACATTGAAAATTATAAAATTTTATATAATATTTTTCAAAATTAAATGATTATACAGTCGTATCTCTATATAGTCACACAGTTGAGTGTATATAAAATATGTGCTTATATGGAAGTATGACTATATATTGAATCCTTTTATATAGTTACACTGTAAGTAATTTTATAATATTAAATAGTAATATTTTGTATTTATTTTATTATAATGTAAAATTAAAAGCTATATTATATTTGTAAAGTAGAAAAAAAATTATTAAAAAATTATTAACTAAAAAAAACTAGTAATATCTTTTTGTGTTTTGCTTTCAAAAATTTTTCGTTGCATAATTTTCATATGTTTTCTAAAAATTTGTATATTTTTTATATAAATCTTCTCATTTTCCTGTTCTTCTAAATATTGTAATTATATTTTAAGACTATTAAAAGCTTCATTTGTTGATATTACATGATATTTTTGATTAATTTCATCATTCAATTTAATGTTATCATGCTTTTTCAAAACAAGTCATACAATTTCAGCATCTGTTAATGGTATTTCTGTTGGAGTTATTAAATCAATAATCTCTAAATATTGATTAATATCAATTTTTAAAGATTCATCTATATTAGTTTGCAAAAGAGTTTCAATAACTTGTTGATTTTCTTATTTTGATATTTCTTCTGCTATTAAAGCTTGTTGTATATCATCATTATTAACTATCAGTAAAATACTCATTTTACGTTAATAATTAACAATAGGTTCTACTTTTACTAAATCCTAAGCTTGTGCAATATATTCTATAACTTCTTTAACATTGATTTTATTCTTATATAATATTAAATTTATAAGAATTATATATATATAAAATAAAATAAAAATTAATTTAAATACTTAACTTATTCAAATCTACATTTGTATCAAATTGATAAATAATATACCAAATATAATATTGTTTATAAATAGCTTTAAAACTATTAATAATTCTTGCATTCATAGGTTGTAAATGAGCTGTTGTATTAGGTAGAAGAAATTTTATCCTAATATGTGATAAAACTAAATTATCTTATTTATTTTCATCAGGATTAAAATGAGATGATGCATTATCTATAAGTAATAAAATTTTTTGATTTTCTATTTTAAATCTATTATTAATAGATTTAAACCATTCTTCAAAAATATCACTTTGCATCCATGCTTTTGGATTAGCATAATACATACATAAAAGTATGTTACGATTAATTTGATAAAGACATCTAGGATTTTTTGAAAAACTAATTACAAGAGGTTTAAGTTTTTCTATATCAGTAGCATTTGTAACTAAAAGAACAGTAATATGGAATTTATCCTAAAAAAAAAATTTAATTTTATTATTTTTTTCTTATAAAAAATAAAATTAATTTATTATTTACTTACTCGTTTTGTATCTGGAGTAGGAGTAGTTGTTAGAGTTTGATTAGGTATCATGTGAAAGAAAAGCCCTATTTCATCTGTATTAAATATATTTTTAAGTGAATAATCTTTTAAAACTTCTCGCAATTTATTTCTTTCTTCAGAAAAAATTTCTAATGATGCACTATTTGCTTCATCATATAAGCGATATTTACAAATATTATTGCACCTTTTGAATTTTTGTATCCAACCATTTGAAAAAGATATATTTTCATGCGGAATATTAAATTGTTGTGCAAAAAAAAGAGCCTTTTCTTTAATTATCATCTCTGAAATTACAAGATTATTAGTATTTGCATTTTCTATCCATAATCCTAATGCTTCTTCAATTTGTGAATATTTAACTTCTTTATGATGAAAAGATTTATATTATTTTGTGATAGAAGAATTGCAAACCATTTTTCTTTTTTTTTAATAATTTTGAAAATTGTTGACCTATTAACATTCAAGTTTTCATTTTATTTATTAAAATAGCTAGCAATTTATTGTTATATTCTATTTTTATTCTCAGGTTTTGTAGCATATACGCATATTTATTGTTTCATATTGTCATTTATTGCAAAATGCAATTTTTTTGCACTTGGAGTAAACGGTATTTTAGAAAAATAAAATAAAAGAAATTTTTGAATATGTAAGAAAGTAAGAATATGAAAAAGATAAGGTTTTTAAATGTGTAAAAAAGGAACGCATTTATTGATCATTTTTAATTTATTGCATAATAATTAAAAATCAACTAAATATTACATTGTTGTGAATACTAATAAAAGAATTTTTTTTAAAAAAAAATAAAAATTTAGGTCTTTTTTTTAAAAAAATTTTTTTTTAAAAGTTGTACTAAAATCTTTGCGAAACAAATAAAAATATACTTTGATTAATACTTTGTTATACAAATGATATCATTATACATATATATTAAAAATTATTATTACATTATCTTAAAAATCGAAAAAAAAATAGAAGCCTCATAAAGTTTTCTCTAACATAATACTTATTTTAAAAATCCAAATTAATAAGAGAGAGTCGATTCCATTCCTAAAAATTTGAAAAAAAATTAAAAAAAGTATAGAAAACCCAATAAAACCTTTCCCAATATAACACTTATCTTAAAAATCTAAGAGAGCTAATTCTATTCCTAAAAATTTTAAAAAAAAAGTTAAAAAACCTTCAATAAAATCTTCTCTAACATAATGCTTATTTCAAAAATCTAAATTAACAAGAGAAAGTCGATTCCATTTTTAAAGATTTAAAAAGAAGTTAAAAAAAGTGAAAAAAAAATCCAATAAAACCTTTCCTAATATAACACTTATCTTAAAAATAAAAGAAAGTTAATTTCATTGTCAAACATCTCTTACCATATTTTTAAATTGATAGGAGAACCAAATTCTTAAAAATGTAGAAAGGTTAAAAATAATACATAATAAATAAATCTAATAAATATTTAACTTAGAAATCATTTCTGAAATTTAAGAAAAAAAAAATAATAAAATAAACTCAAAATTTATCTCAAAAACAAGCGTTTTTAAAAATAAAGGGCTGATAATGTAACTTCTAAGAAAGCTAGCCATTTTGAAAAATAAAAAATTTGATAGATTTTTTAAGATTATTAGAACGATATCATGTGACGTAACTATATGGAGATTTTATTAATTTGTTAAAAAGGAGATCAGGCATAAATATTAGTGTGATAGTGATTATAGTCCTATTATGATTATATAGAGATAATTTCTTAATTAAAGATTTCAGTGCAAGAAAATTATGATTATACAGAGGTTGTGCTTATATGGAGGGTGATTATATAGAGGTATGACTGTATAATAAATATCATTTTGTGTTAAGAATGAACTATAATTTAATTTAATAAATATCTTAATATAAAAGTAATATTCTGAAAATTTTATTAAAATTTAATAATTTGAATTTACCTATATTAAATAATAACTATAACTTAAAATTGATTAAATGTTTTAGCTAAAAATACAATAAAATCATTTGTTATTATTTTATTTTTCTTTTATTTAGTTATTTATTTTAAAGGGATTTATTTAATGAATATAAACATAAATAAAATATAAGACTTTAATTTAGTTTTATCTTTTATTATAATTAAAAAAATTAAGATAAAAATGATAAAAATTAATATTTTCATTCATATTTTTTTTGTTGAAAGTATATTATCATTACAATACTAATGATTAAATAAATTAAACAGGTTTAAATAGAGCAATAATACTAATTAGATTTTGTTATTTTCTTAATTATATATAATTTATATTTTATATCTTTTAAAATATTAACTTTAATAAATATATAATAATATCATATTATTAAAATATAAATATATATAAATTATATGAAATATTTATAAATATTAAATATTAAAATATTAGTTAATTTCAATTATTATTTATAAATATTTATATAAATTTATTATAATTAATAATATTTAAATATGATAAATTTAATAAAAATAATAATAAGAATTCTATTATATGAGTTAAAATATATAAAACTTATTAATAAATACATAGTTTTATAATTTAATTATAAGTTTAATATAAGATTATTAGATAAAATCTAAAGATTTTACAGATTATCTAAATAGTAAAAGTTAAAATTAGAGTTCCAGACGAGTTGAGTTAACTCACGAATCAGATAAGCCAAGTTGAGTTTAAATCGAGTCAAATTTATGTTTTTTTGACTCGATGATTTGTGAGTCAAGTCAAATTCAAATCAAGTTAAATATTTAACTCAACACGATTTAAACTCGACTTGATTTGAGTTGACTTGAGTTGACTTGAACGATATTTTTTTATTGTTTAAGAAGAATGATGATGAATCATTCAACTTGAATGATTTTTTTTATCGTTCAAGAAGAATGATGATGAATCGTTCAACTTGAACGATATTTTTTTATCATTTAAGAAGAACGATGATGAATCATTCAACTTGAACGATTTTTTTATCATTTAAGAAGAACGATAACGAATCATTCAACTTGAACGATTTTTTTATCGTTTAAGAAGAACAATAATGAATTGTTTGACTTAAACGATTTTTTTATCATTCAAGAAGAACAATGACAAATCATTCAACTTGAACAATATTTTTTTATTGTTCAAGAAGAACAATAACAAATCGTTCAACTTAAATGATAACCTGAATCATTCGCTCTTTTTTCCTCCCTCCCTGATCTTTTAATTTTTTTTATTATTTTTTTTTAAAGTTGAATCAAGTTAAAATCGAGTCAAGTCAAATTGAGTTGAGTTTAAAATTTATATAACTTGAATCAAATCAAATGAAAAATTTTATAAAATAAATTTGATTCGACTCGACTCGAAAAAAGAGAGTCAAATAAAGTTGATCTTTAAACTCAACTCGACTCGACTCATTCAGAACTCTAGTTAAAATTTAATAAATTATATTAAAAAAAATTTGTAAAATTCAAAAAAAGGTAAAACTATATTAAAACTATAAAATTATATTAAAATCTTAATAAAAAAATTAGCAAAACTAAAGGTTAGATATTTTGTTAAAGTTAAATAGATTTAAAAATAAACTTTAATTTAATATCTTAAAAAAAATAAAAAAATACAAAATTTAAAAAATAATTTGAGCTTAATTAATAAATATTTATTCTAATAATACAATTTATAAAACTTATTATAAAATTTTTTTATTTTAATGAATAATATAAATATAAAAACACATTAAATAATTTAATATTTTTTAATTATTTTGAAATAATAATTTAAATTAATTTAATTAATATTAACTTATTAATACTTACTATTAGGTTAAAGTTACAATTAAGATTTATTTTACTAATATAGAAAACTTTTGATTAATCTATTTATTATTTCTTATATTATTGATTGTTTAATATCTATAAATATTATTATATTTTATTTAACCATTACTTAAATTATTAAAATAAAAAAAGACTAAATATTTTAAGGTATAATCATATTTCAGAAATCTGTTGTCTAAATTACTATTATTACATAAAGCATAGCTTGAAAATTAAGTTATAATAAATATTTTTCATGATTTTATTTTACAAAGAATTTATTAGAAGTTTATACATTACACGATTTAAATTTTCAAAGGAAAAAAATAAGACTAAGATCCGGCAAAGAGTAGTTTTTTTTTATAGTATATGTATATATATATTAAACATAAAACGCAATTATATTCAATAAAAACAATTACTCAGTTTGAGATTCAACGCCGATTTCTGCGATGATCCTATTTGAATAAATGAAATAGTTTAGATAAATGAAAAAAATAAAAAACATCCTAGAATTTTAACTTACATCAACGAATCTTTGAGAGGAATTATTTGATGAAGACGAAGGATCATTATTTTTAGAAATATTTGACGGACTATGATTAGGACCAGCAGCTGGACCGGTAGGTACTACAAATAAAGAGAAATAACACACTTATTAAGTGCAACTTGGAACGTTACAAATGTTACCATCATAAATACCTGATCCTATCATGTATCTATCTTGATGCGGACCACTTGATGGCCTCCTTGTAGCCATCATAGGATAACTAGTATATTCTCTATCCCTATAATGATCCGATCTTTTGTTATTCCAATCTTTTCTACCATCGTCTCTGTCTCGTTCTCGCCAATCTCTAAAATAATTATTATTATTATTATAACCCCAGTTCCTATCACGTATATCTGACCTATCTCCACTAAGCCTCGCGTAATCTCGCGTTTTTGGTTCCATTGTAATCCCACTTCCGGAATTATTTCCTATTACATTATTATCTAAAGCCGGATCACGTTCATTGGATATATTTGCACTTTGTCCATCTGGGTTCGCCGGATCATAGGGAGAAGATAATGGTGATGACATCATTGAAGATTGTGCACCTTGCCTCGGTGTAGCTGATAAGGAGGCGGAAGAGTTATAATATCCGCCATGATAACGGCGATCTCCTGGGGACATAGATATGCTCCTATATGGCATGCGATTTCCTCTACCACCACTAAAACGAGGTGCTCGTGGTGGGGACATAGTTCGAGGACTTGTCTGTATAGAATTATCACCCAAGGGCAAATTATTAAACGAAGGATTATAATTACCAGAAGATTTAGCAGGTGAATAATCTTTATAAGAAGGTGAGTGTCTTCCTCTTATTTCTTCGTATGAACCATCTGAATGACTAGAATTGGTATGACGTCCGTATTCGATATCTTTTGAAGTATCCAAAGTGGCAGTAGGAAAATCAAATGGTAAATCAACCTCGGGAAAATATCCATCATTTATCATAGAAGACTGACTAGCGGTATTATTATCATCTATTGCCATATTAAAAATTTTAGGCGATTTCGGTGACACATTAACGGTTAAATTCATAACTTCCTCGGATTTGGTTTGCTCATTCATCGGTTTGTTTTCAATTACATTTGACTTCTGTTTAGGTTCTTCAATAGTATTACTAGGTACTTGTTCTATGGATTTTTTCAGGATATCCACACTATTATCGTTAGAAGATTCTGCTAACTTATTCTTGTCTTGGCATGGAAGTTTTGTTTTAACTGGAACTTTCACACCTTCTTTTGTAGAGCATGTGTCATTATTGTCAATAAGTTTATTATCGTTATTTTCATTTTCTGTTGCGGATGATACTGATGGTTTTGAATCTGCTGTAGTGGACTTTTTCTCACATGATTCTTTGTTTAATGAAGCTGTGATGGCTATTTGACTACGATATTCATCAAGAGTTACTTTTTTAGGCATAGAAGTTGAGGATTTCGAACCTTCATTATTATTAGAGGTTGAAGAATCCATTACTTGCTTTTTCAAATCTCCGGGGGCAATAATGGTTGTACTTTCAACGTTATCACTATTATCCAAAATTATCGTCATAATATCTTGTGAACTTTTGACGCTTTGTTCCTTTTCGTCTCTTCCTTTTCCTTTAGTTGGTTGGAATTCTTCAATCTTTTGACGTTTTCCTTTTACATCAGAACCACTCTCAATATACAGGTTTGTCCCATTTTGATTAATCGGGGTGGGACTAGGACTAACTGCCATTCGTTTTGCTGGTATAATGGGTGTTGATAATGGTACTAATCCTTCATCTTGGTCAATCTCATCTTTATCCGTAAATAGATCCATTTCGATTTCGTTAGAATGATTTTTAGATCCATTGGATTTACTATTCTCTAGCTCTACACATTCAGAAGTAGTTTCTACATTAGACTCATGAATGGTAGGCAAAGATGTATTATTATAATTTCCTGCTAATGCAGAAGTTGATGCTGTTTCGACAGCCTTTTTCCATTCATGCATTTGAATAAGATAGTCCTTGAAAGGTATTCCGCTTATCGCAGGTGGAAGTGGCCGCGGAAGGATGGTTTTTGATTGTGATATGTCACATATACCTGTAGTTTCTATAGAATTTTCTATTTTATTTGATGAAATTAATAAGCCATCAAAAAGTTGAAATGTGTTAAAGATGATAAATAATATTATATGTAGCTCTTTTTATGAAAGATGTTGATTTGATTGACGCGAACCTGGTAATTGATCCTCATTACTACTATCCTTAGTTGGTTCATTAGAATTATTCGTGTCTAAATTATTTCGATCAGGAGGATTTACTTGTATGATAGATACATTTAGATCATCATCGATAGACATTTCGGAATTAGTTAATGATGATGATAAAGATGAATCTGAATGTTGTTCCTCATCATCACTGTGTTGCAATCTCCGTTTTGAAATGCCAGTTTTAGACATCGATGATGAACGGGAATGTTTGTTGCCCGTGGATTTTTCCGTTTTTCGAGAACTTAGAGATTTTCGTTTGATGTTTCCGGATGGCTCTTCCCGAATTCGATTAACCGATTTTCCTTTACTTTTTTGACTAGATTGAGCAATATTATCGGACTTTGCAATCGTATCTATTTCTTTCGACTTTTTTTTCTCCTTGCGTATTATTTGGCCGGATACTTCATTTTCTTCTAATGAGTTTTTATTATTTCCATTGAGTGATAATTCATTTAGTTTTTCAACACTTGGCTTGGCTTTACGATTAGCCTTACGCATCAAACCAACATTATCCCGTTTTTTCTGTGCATTCCCAGATGCAACTAGTATATCCGTATCTTCTTCATAATCATCATCATTTACTGGTGACGATTCTTTTTCTCCTTCGTTTAACATCTCCTCAACATTCATTGCTATCTTCTTTTTTCTAGATTTACTTAATATTTTTCCTTCACTTTGCATTTTATAAATGATGCAATCGTCCTTGTTTTCACATGCACATTCTGTTAACCGTAAAATCGCTGTTGCGATTTTCCCAATTTCATCTCTTTTATTCGCGATAATATTCTCATAATCCTCATTTTCAAAATTTGAATCTTGCATCAGGATGTCAACAATATGATTTGATTCCCAGTCCCAGCCAATTGTAATTTCCCTTCCTTTTAAAATTTCGGATTTAGCAAAAATTCCCAAATGTACTTGTTGATCGTCACCACCCGGTACTACTATGGTTCGAGATTCGGAATTAGGGTGACACGACCGACGAATGAATCTCGCTTCGGTGCCAAATCGACGAGCGTCAACACAGAGGTTCAATACAGGATAGAATAGAACAAACGGCTGCGTAACACCCAATAAGGAATATTGATTGCTTTCATAAGCTTTATAATCTGATTTGAAGCAGACTTCACCTTTGAACTCAACGATAAAACGCCCGGTAGAAATATTTGTCTCTGCAAATAATCCGTAACAATTTAAATGCTTTTTTAGCATTTTCGACCGGGATTGGCTAATCTGTTTAACAATAGTTTTCATTAGTGGTCGAGCTAAAGATTCCTTTTCCATCCTGCATGGATTGCCAATTTCCAAACTAGGCGACATCGATCGAACAGATGACGATTCCTGATTATCATCGCGAATATTTTCATTGTCTATCTTCGAAGAGGATGAAAGTGACATGGATCTTTTTCTGTGTTGAGCTTGATATTGTGAATAAATTTTGGGGAAAAGTTCTTCCACTGCTTTCGATGCGATGACATTTTTATCTATGGTTTCATAATCCTTGGAATAAGAACTTGATTGGCGGTCCTTCGCAATGAATGGTGGATCGGACTTATTACGTGATTTTGTATTAGGTATGCCTGTGGTGCTTGACTCGTCCATTTGTGAAGCAGAAAGAGGATATATTCCCGATTCACTTTCGCGGCGACCTTTCTGATACTTTCTGGATTTTTTACCGTCCTTTAGTAATTTTTCTACTTTTCTATTAGAACAAATATGGCACTTGTAATCCTCAACTTTAGGATCAACTCTCATACACCCAACATGTTGCCAAGTAAAGCAATAATCGCATTGAATGGTATATCCATCATCGTCAGAATTATCACAAATACATTTTATTTCTTCCGTGTCCTCTAGATTATCAAGTATTTCTGGATCCTCGCTATCTATCCCTCTTTCGCTTGTCATCTATGAAATCATAATACAAAGAGTGCCATATATATTAATTTCATTTCATTTGAAGTTTATAATAATTATGATAAAATCATCATATATACTTTTTAAGTTTGACCGTACTTTCGAGTTAAAAGTTTTCAGTAAGGAATAAATAAACTATTTTTAATTCTCTCGTGTAATAATAAAACGGGTTTGCAAGTAATTTCAAAAAACCTGCGAGTTGAAGAAGCAGAAAAACGTGAAGTTAGATTTTCAAGTTATAATAATTTCTTGATATTAGATTATTTAATGGCTTAACAAGTATAAGTTTAACAGTATTTGCCGCCTCACAAATCCTTGAATCTATATTTTTCTTTATTATAGTTATGATAAGCAAATCATTGCTCGATTGTAAAAACTTATTTTTTTTTTTCTTTTTTAATAGTAAATAATACTCTTACAAAATAAATGACATCTTTGTTAGACAAACACTGAAAAATCGACCACATGGTTTAGTAATCAATAGATCTAAATTATTAAAGTTACAAAAAGCGTAATTACCTATTGACAGTAAAGGACAGAGCCGTGAAAAATTTACAAATAAAATAAAAATAAAAATAAAAATATAGATTGGTCGTTCTATAGATCTGAATGGCGAAGGTTTAAATTATATAATCTTTTTTAAATCAAACGTTGTGATTTTCATTATCACATATAAATGTACAAAATACTGCGCTTTACTAAAATTATATTTTTTTTTGAAATACACAAAATGAATGAAAATAAATAAATTTTTTTTTTTTTTTTTTTTTTTTTTTTTTTTTTATTTAATAAAATAATAAAATAAGGATGATTATACATTTAATATTAATATCTTATTCTTTTATGCTAATCA
Source organism: Funneliformis mosseae (assembly GCA_910592005.1). NCBI lineage: Eukaryota > Fungi > Glomeromycota > Glomeromycetes > Glomerales > Glomeraceae > Funneliformis > Funneliformis mosseae. The sequence continues at coordinate 5,319 of CAJVPP010001152.1, read as the reverse complement.
GCCATAGATAAATTATATATAGTTAATTCAGTTAAAAGTTTAATTGCTAATATCCTGGTTACTTTTATATAACAGCATCCTATTTAAGTAATAAATTATTTAAATTTTATGATGATTTTCCGTACATTCGATCTATTTCTGCTTTATATTTGTCTTGGAGATCTTTACGTTTAATTTTCTGAGCAGCAGTTAAAAGACCCTGCGGAAAAAAAAAAAATTATCAAACATTAGTATACCAATGAAAAATCATTTAATAAATTAAATATTCTTACATTTTGAGCAGTCCATTCATCGGGTACTAATGCAATAGCAGATAATAATTCTGCAGGTTTAAAGTCTGATTTTTTTGCTAGTGCAAGGCAAGCTTGAAGAACGGCAGAATTTATATCTTTATGTGCACACAATTGTTCAAAATCCAAATTACCCAAATTCTTTTCCTTTGCAACTTCACGAAGACGATCTTCAACAGGACATATTAAAGCAACTGGGCGAGATTGAAATGAATCTGCACAAACACAGATATTGGACACGTAAACTGTTGATTTATAGACAGATTCAAGTTTTTCAAGAGCGATATATTCACCATGAGAAAGCTTTACTAAATTTTTCTTGCGGTCAATAATCGCTAAAGTACCATTTTGACGCCATTCTCCAATGTCACCAGTCTGAAGCCAACCATCATCAGTTATTGTTTCTTTAGTTAGACTTTCATTTTTATAATAACCTTTAGCGATAACAGGTCCACGAACCCAAATTTCACCTTGAGGATTTGGAGTATTTGTGGATTTGTAGCCTGCTTCTGATACATCAACTAATTTAATTTCCAAACAAGGCACTGGCGAACCTACACTTCCGTATTCAAACTGATCAGGGGGCATAACTGCGCACATACTAAACGTGTAATGAAATGAATGTATTAATTATTAAATAAAAAATTTTCCGGAACTGCTTGCTATGCTACTTACCCACAAGACTCGGTCATGCCATAACCCTGCAAAATTGGGCACAAAGTGATGGACAGAAATTCTTGTGTTTCTTTAGAAATTGGAGCACCACCAGATAAAGCATATCTTAATCTACCACCAGTTTGTTGTCTAATTTTATTGAATACTGCAATATCCAAAGGTTTGGTTGGTAAACCTTTGTTCATTAACCAACCTTTTGCCTTAAATGCGGCATTAAAAACCCTTTGTATCGTTGGACTTCCGGCATTAACCTTTGATAGAACTCCTTTTCTAATAGATTCCCACACAGCTGGTACACCTGTCATTAGGGACGGTTTCATTTCACGTATATCTCCAAGACAGTTACGCACTGACGCGTCAGTTAATGTACGTACGGTACCATAACCCAATGACACACCCCAGAATAGGCACACATGTTCCACGGTAAATTCAAGAACGTGCGCAAGGGGAAGATAAGCGAGCAAAGTGTCATCAGGTAGAATAATAGTTTGAAGCAGTTTATTAATACCAGCAACTGTAAGATAGAAAATTTTAGTGATATGTTATATAAATTTACGAATACCATATCAATCATACGAATGTTTACTTACTTGCAGCTACTAAGTTTGAATGGGTTAATAAAACACCTTTTGGGTTTCCCGTACTTCCAGAAGTGTACATAATACAACAAAAGTCATCTGGTGATGGAGGATTTGAATCTAATGGATTATCTTTACCCAATTGCTTTAATTCATCTAACGTGTAAAGTTTGAGTTTAGGATATTCATCCTTTAGCTCATCCAAAATCTTTCCATTGGCTTCACCGTCATAGATCACATGCTCAAGTTTAAGACACTTTCCTGCAACCTTTTTTATCATGGGAAGTAAATCAGCATTGGTATACAAGGCCTGAACCTCAGTCTCATTCATTGAGTGGATTAGTCCTTCTTCACCAAGAGTATCATACGCAGTAACAATGGTCATCGCCTGGGTGAAACAGCCTAATGAATAGGTAAAATCGATCATAATACAAAATTAGTCGGAGAAATGAAGAAAAGAATTTTCATCAAAAAATATTACCATGCGTTACGAGTAACCAATTAGCGCTAAGAAAATTTAAATAATTTTAGGAATTATGTAAAAATTATAAATTATACGCGTGGATGCATTAAGAAAAAGATTTATGTGTACCTAGTTGCAGCGAAAATTGTTATCTTGGCATTTTTTTCAAGGCCCAATTTTACTAATCCAGCACCAATTTGTGAAGCTACCTTTGCAGCTTCCTCGTAACTTAACCAATTATAACCAGATAGCTGGAAATATTTCCATTTTTTAACTTCTTTTTTTTCTTCTCCGTTTACTATCTTAATAACTTCTTTTTCTTCTTCAATAATATTTTCCAGTTTTCTAGTTCCAAATGCATTTTTGGTTCCGTGAGTCTTGACGCCGTACTGAAAGACGTCGTAAAGGGTATAAACACCTTCAACAGGAGTTTTCAAAAGTTCATTAGGAGAAAGAATAGAACGACGACTACGAGTTTCTCCTTCAGTTTCAGGGCCAAATGGAATGCTGTATTGTTTCTCCATTATTCCAAATTTTCAAGTAGAGAAATTTGTTCAACGAATTGTGTAAATTTTTATAGCGTATGCAGGCATCGGATTATTAAATACGCCACGTGAAATTAATATTATGTGAAACTCTTGTCACGCATTTGTCATGATATATTTCGTTTGTATATGCAGGTACAATAGGCAAAGTTTTTTTAAATATTTTTGAACAGTTATATAATTCCATTTTGGTACAAATACTTTTACAAAGATGATAAACAAGAAAATCAAGTATCTTGAAATGGTTAATGTTAATCTATTTGTTATTGGTGCATTTAAAAGTATGCCAGATAACAGTAAACTAAGAAAGAAAAATGTCGAATTTTTCAAGGGTAAAGTCGCAAGAATTTATTTGTCTCAAGTTTGTATTTCGGAAAATGAATAATATTTCGTCACAAGCTTCTATATTTACTGAGAAAAATCTAACCAGAATATAAACAATAAATGATTACACAACAAACTTTTTCCGATGATTTTATTATTAGACAAATAAAAGAATAGTAAAGCCCCACGGTTCGTACAATGACAAAATAAAAAATATGCTACTCTTGAAAGAATTCCAATATGATTTAAACCCAAATCATCCTTTTCAAAAATTTTTACCAAATCACAATAAATTGGACATTTGCAATACTACTTTTTAATAATTAAACTAAAATACTATGTAATTATGAACAATGATAAGAAATATGAAAAAGGGGAATACTGCCGTATACCAAAATATAATTTAGGTTAAAGTATTTTCAGATTTATTAACTCATTTTTATTCTATTGCATTATTCAGTTATCATAAATTTGAAATTCTAAAATTAGATTATAATTAGCAAAAATATGTTTAAAATAATTAGATAAATTAGGGATTAGAATATTTTAATTGCATTGAATAATAATAAGCAAAATAAATATATCGGACCTTTGCAATAGAAAAGGGGGAAACGGCCGGAAAAATAAATTTTACTTTTATATGCCAAATATGATTTTTAGGTCAAAATATGTTCAGATTTAGCATCAACTCATTTTTTATTTTTCCGGCCGTTTTCCCCTTTTCTATTGCAAAGGTCCCATATATGTTTTAATACTATTTTAAAAGTTTCAGTAAATTAAAGTAACATATTCGTAATTTTAATAATAATTATGTTATTTTTATACTAAATAATGGATTTATTACATTTTATAAAATATATTTATTTAATTTTTAAAGTAACAAAAAGAGTAATAATCAGATTTTTTATTTTAAAATTTAAATAAAAATCAAAAATTTTTAATTTTAATATTTTAGTAATTAATGATTTTTCAATTCTTTTTTATTACTAAATATATAAATAAAGAATATATTTTTAAAATATTTAAAATATATTCAAATTTACTAATAAGTTATAAGCATAATCAAACTATATATTATAAAATAAGTGTAATATTAATAAAATATAAAATATTAATAAATACTTTTTTTATATATAATATAATATTATTAATACAATATTAAATTAGTAAAAAGAATCTTATAAGAATAAATAATATTAATAAAACTTATATAATTATTATTTAATTTATATTTTCTATAATATAGAAATTTTTTAATTAACTAATTTATTTATTAATTTATTTAATAATAGCTATTTTTTTTATTTTTAATTATAAATAAATAAATATATATAATATAAATAAAGAAATTATTATAATTATAATAATTAAAAAGAATTTAAGTTTATTAATTTTTTAAGTGAAATATTAGTTTTAATAAATATTTCAATAATATATAAAAAATTTTTTTTAATATAATTATTTATAAAGTTTTAGCATTATTTTTAATTTCTCTTTTTTTATATAAATTGATGAATAAATATAAAATTTTATAATAGATTTATATTTATATTTAATTAAATAATTGTCAAATTTATCTTTTAAAATATGAGTATAAATTTAGTTGTAAAATATTATAGAAAAAATTATATCTATTAATCATAAAAATGAAATAAAATTTATTAAATTTATTATGTTAAAATATATATTTAATAATAATATTTTTAATTTTTTAAAATTAATAAATTTTAATATTTATTAATTTTCAATTTTTTAAAATAACTTATTATTTAATGATTTTAAAAAACTAAGTATTTAGTTTATTAGATTTATTTTATTAAGATTTATTAACTAATTATATTTTTATATTTCTAAAATCAATAAATAGCAAAATATATAAATTTAAAATCTTAATTTTTTTTATAATACTATTGAAGAGAATAATAAAGATACTTATATAAACTTCTTGATTTTTTTATCAATTCAAAAAAGATAATTATAAAAGGTTATTAATAGATATAGTAATATAAATAATAATAATAATAATAGTAATTTTATAAATATTCAAAATCTTATTAAATGTAAAAGAAATATTCTAAATCAAAGAGAGTTAGAAATACCTTAAAATAGTCTAATAATATTAAGATTTAATATAAATATAAGTTGTATAAACAAAAATATCATAATAATAAAATTTGTATTAATAAAAAAATGAATTATAGAATAAACCTATAAATTTTTTAATAAAATATACATAATATATCTTTATTATCATTTTTCTATTATAACATATAAACAGTAATAATAAGTATAATACAGACCCCCGCCAAAAGTCTCCGAACGCCATCTTTCAGGGGCTATTTCATACCGATTACGTCACGTGACTGTATAATACTTCGGTCATGTGATGTTCGGACCTTTGTTTACTTGAATCAAACCAAATAAATGCGTGTTTGGTTTGTTTA